>CM076569.1:187529028-187732799 GCA_034641835.2 Pinus albicaulis | reverse complement strand
AGGGAAAGGATCGGGAAACATAGCGGGTTGAGAGGTAGCCATATGGGAAGGGATAGAAGGAGAAGAGTGTTGTCTCTGCACAGTGGCCTGAGATTCCCACATGTGCCGCATTTGTGGTAACCGGGGACAATCGTGAGTGTAATGACCGTAAACACCAGAACATGAACAGGGCTTATTGGTGCGAAGTGGCCTGTCTTGCTTGGGCTGAGAGCTCTGAGGCTAGTCAGCAGTGTTAGAATCAAGATGGGAATGATGGGGTCGAAGATTACTGGAAGCGGAGGGAGTGCCTTTCCTCTTTCGTTGCGAAGGAAGAGGAGGAGTTGCACATGTCTGCGCAAATACGTGCCCTGGAGGGGGAAGTAAGTGCGGTTGTGGGGGTGGAGGAGGAAAGGGAGCGAGAGGTACAAATGCTGGAGGAGCTGGGACACCAGGATGCGGATAAGGGTAAGGGTGAGAATGGGCAACATTGAGGTAAGAAGGAAAGTGGGTAAAAGGGGGAGGCATGCCAAATCCTGGATACATGTTACCCGGGGGGGGGGGGGGGGGGGTGTGGCCCAGCACGTGAGAAAAACCATAAAGTGTAAGAGGGTTGTTTAGGTGTCGTTGTAGCTCCAACATTTGTCGACGAGTGGGGTCCGGTGTTAGTGCCAGGGCTTGGGGGAGATGGGAAGGATAGTATAAGCATAGCTTCGGACTGAGCCATGGGTGGGGTCATATTTTAAGGCGATTTGAAGGGCGACTTCTTCGGTTTGGGGGAAATGGGAGGCGACATCTTTGCCAATGGGAGGTAAGAGAGAGCGAAGGAACCAATCCATGTAAACTCGATCTTCAAAGGGGGGAGCACGGCATAAGCTTCGTCGTCGTCGCCACTCCTGGACATGAGCGGAGAGACACGTTGAAGAGGATTGATGAAAGGAGGTCAATAGTTCAGTGCCAGTGTCGTATCGGAGAGGGAGCTGAAAATAAGACAAAAAGGCTTGGGCAATGGTTGCAAAAGTGGTATGGGAAGAGGTGGCTTGATCAACATACAATTTGGACACTTCGCCAGTAAGGGTGCGTTGGAATAAACAAAGACAAATGGAGTCATCGGTGATGGAATTAGAGGAGCACCACATGTGGAAAGATCGGATATGATTGGAGGGATCTTCACTAGCAAGGCCTTCGAACTTGGGAATGTCGGAGGGGAGCTTGGTTGGCATAGCAGGCCAACTGACATCATGGCGGATAAGATCATTGATAAGCTGATTGAAGTCGGGGAGACTGAGGCCGGCCATATACAGAAGTAATGGGGAAGTCGTGGTAGGTCCCGTAGTGGTTCCACTGGAAGCGGACCGAGCAGTAGAACTGGGGTTAGGGCTAGGTCCAGAACTATACATGGTGGAGGTAAAGGGGGGAGAACCAGAAGGACGGGGAGAACCCGAACAATCGGAGGAAGAGTCGGAGTGTAGACTCGGGGGAGGACTTACTCGATGACGATGGGAAGGAGGAATTCGACCAACCCGAAACTGAGGGTGAAGGCCAAGAAGTCGCTGGGATAAATGCCTTGGAGGCGAAATGATGATGGGAAGAAGAAATACCGACAAGGGCAGCAAGGTGCAAAAGCAAGACGCGACAAGGGCAAGGAGGTGCAGTGTCGATTAATTTTAGAGTCTTTTCCAGGCAGTGTTAACCAGGCTCTTCTTCACTTAGGGTCAGTGTGTGGCGTGCGTTAATTTTAATTGATTAAACCCAGACGTTTTGAGAGTAAAAGAAAAAGTGTGTTGCGTAATGAAAAATAAATTTGCAGTAAATAAGATTGAAAGAACAGAAAATTAGCAACTAAAAAGGCAGCAATCGAACCCAAGAAGGTGGGTCTCTCAAAACTAGTCTAGAAGGGGCAGAGCACGCTAACAAGAGATCAATAGATCTAAGGTCCAGAGGGACTGGGATCTAATGGGGAAATCTGCTGGAAAGTGGTGCAGAAAGAAGCAAAGAGGCAGGGGAAAGGTTGCTGCTAGAAAATAGGAGATCAGCTAAAAAGAGGGGGGTCAAAGAGGTGGCCCTAGAGATGAACCCGAACAAAGCGAAAGGCAGTGTATAGAAAGGGAAGAAAAGCTGACCTGTGAGGATCTGAACAGGAGGTATCAGATTTGAAATAAGGCTGAAACTTCTGGAAATTCAGACATCTGAAAACAGCAACAAACTGTCCCACAAAAAGTGGAGGGAACTGAAGCCCTAAGGGGCAAGAGTCCCACTTAGGTTAGTGAAATAGATCAGCAACAGGTCTGAACAGGTGGAGACAGAGGCTGGAAAACCCTGACAGAAGCTTCAGTGAAACCCAGAAAAAGTGCTGGCAGATTGCAGAAAAAATTGCAGGTCGCAGGTTTGGGCCTATTTTCAGGCCAGGTCGCAGATGTAGGGCAAAAAAGTGTGACCGTGCGACCTCAAGGCCAGGTCACACTTTTTGGGCCAATAAGTGCGACCTGCAGATCCGGGTCTAGCGGCGGCAGATTTCAGAAAATTTTGTCGTCTCAGCAGCGGCTGATGTTGGTCACCTGCGCAAAAAGGCCAGAAACACACGGAAGTTAGAAATTTGAATGTTTGAGGGTTTTAGAGGGGAAAACTAGCATAAAAATGGAAAAAATAGGAAAAATAAAAAATAGAAGAGAAACCCTAGGGTCTGAAACAGCTGGATATGCAGGAAGATAGAAAACGACAGTGGTCGCAAAAGAAAACCCGTGTGGAGTCGCCAATTGTTATTATGATTCTTTCGTCGTAAAAGATCACTTTAGCTATGCATATCAAGTAGCCCTAACATCAAGTATGGCTGCAAAATATCTTTAATTTTCTACATAAAATTAGATCTAAGCATAAAAGACATTAAGCAGATAAAATGTAAAATGGCTTCATGCATCCAATGAACAAGACAAGAACAATGTATAAAAAGAATCTTATATTATATTAAAGAATGGGGCACCTGAGAGGAAAACAAGAAAGGTGTTTTCCAGTTCTCCTCAGTGGGATGGGTTCTTGGAAGTCCTCAATGTTTCAGATCTAAAATTCCTCTCTTTGGTTAATGTGGAAAACCCTAACAAACATGGAACTCAATGGGAGTTCAAAATGAAAACAAATGAAATTGGTGACCAAGAGTAGATCTAGTGTGATCTAATGCAATGGAGGTGACTAATGAATGGGGAAAACCCTCCTATTTATAACAAAATATTGGGGTGTTCTAGAACTCGATGCATGAATAAAATATTATTAATCAAATTCTAGAATCACCCTTTAGGAGTATTTTATTATATTTGTTGGAGGGAAAAGGGCTTTTGACTTGGGTCAATTCCTTTATTTATAAATAACAAATAAATAAATGATTTATTTATTATTTTAAGGGAGATGAGGCGAATATAATTAAATAAATAATGGTTTATTTAATTATTTATATGTGATTTAGTCAAATTTAACTAAGAATATTATTTAAATAATGATTTAAATAACTTATTCTTGGGAAATAATTAAATAAATAATGATTTATTTAATTGATTACCTTGTTTTGGGTTAAATATGACCAAGAAACGTAAACAAATGTGGTGAAAGCAATTTTACTTGGGGTAAAATTGGTCTTACATGGTGTACTTGGGTTCATCTAACGATAATGGGTTAGATGACCAAAAAATGGTGTAACAGATGTGTTTGACCTCTCCTCTTAGTGGTTGAGTCCTCTTTATCAACTTTTTTGTATTGTCCAAGGTCTTTGAAACACTGGTGACTTGATCTTCCCATATTTTTCTCATTTTCTCAAACTGAACTTTCTCAACTTTGTGTTTCTTTGCCTCTTGCTTCAAAACTGATATCTCCTCACCTGCCTCCTTCAACTGCTCTTTAAGGGTTTCAATTTTTTATTTTTCACTAATTTTCTCTTTACCATTTCTTTGTTTGATAACCAGATCTTCTTTTGCAGGTGAATACAGATCTATGATGCTTGGTGGCTGAATATTTTCATTTATCTTCTCAGTCTCTTTGCTTCTTTCCATGACCTTTCTTGCATGTCTGGTCATTAGCTTTCTAGGTTGAAACATGAAACTAGCATCATCACCTACAAAATCTAACTTTTTAGTTGTCTTACCTTTCTTCATCTTTCCTCCTCCATCTTGAATGTCTTCAGCTTGAACAATGGGAGTTTATTCAATGTCAATTGCATGCAATATGTCCTCTAAGTTTCCTTTAGCCAATGTCTGGCTCCTAGTGAATCTCTTGATGCCTTGTTTGATGAATATTTGCTTCTGTTTTTCAGGTGTTGTTTTAGGTGTGTTAATATTTTGCAAAGGCTCTGCCTCCATGCTCATAGTTCTAGAGGAGATGATATATTCCCTTCTTCAACTTCCTCTACCACATTTGGTGATGAAATGTTTCTAGGTTTGGATGCTCTCTTAGGAGTGACAGCATCAATTTCATAATCACTCATGCACAAAAAGGAATTACAATCTCTGTCTAGTCTCTTCAATTCCTCTAACAACAATATCTTAATCAAACCATGATGAAAAAGAGAAGTTTCATTGCCTTCTTTCTTGATTTGAAACTTATCTAACATTTTCCCTAGACTTATGTATAAATAAAAAGGCAAGTCAAGTGACCTCTTACCCCCAAAATCAAGTAGAAGTATGAGATGATAGGAGTAGACCATGTGAAACCTTCCTTCATAGGTAAAATACTTCTGGATGACCATCAGCAGCTTTGAATAATTTTCCTTCATCAAACCCCTAGGGATAGCATTTTTCAAATCAAGTTCGTTGTGCTCTGGTTTGATGAACTCTTTGCAGTCTTTCATTGTGAATTTGATGCTTTTAAACCATTGTTCCCCTCCTCTAGGGATTCCTATTGCTGATGAAATGTTGTCTGGTGTCACTCTAAGGTTCAGAATTCCCACTTTTGAAGCTGTTCCTGTGAAGCTGGCAGAAAAATCCTTGGAAACCTGTAGATGAAAGCCCTGCAACCTCTGACAGAATTGCAAGCAACCAATTCTTCTAAAAACCTCCATGGAAATTGGGCCTTCATTGATCAAATTCATGTCCATGGGCTCATACCTATGGCAGTGACCACCTTTTTTTGTTTTCCTCCTTTCAGACATGGGTGTTTTATATCTTCACAACCTCACTTGCTTGATGACACCTGTAAAGTTCAAATTTGCCAGCAACCTACTTGGCTCGATGAAGCAGCTCTCCAGAGATCCGATTACATGTAAAGATAAAGATGAATATGACAAAAATTATAATTGGGGTAAGGTTTTATGGTTTAAATGATAGCTCATGCTTTAATCATGACACATGCATGCCAAAAAGGGTAATGATGACCTCAGACACGACTATGTACCTTTGAATTAACCATAACAGACTTGAATGACCACCACCCTAACTCCTCCAATCATGGAATGAAATTTCATATCGAATTTGACAAGACAAGTAGGAAAATATATTTTTGTAGCATAGTTAGTTTAACCTCTGATAATTTCACTACGAAACTATTAGGCAGATTCGTAGCAAAAACTGTTGTTTTGTTGTATAAAATGCTACGAAAAATTGAAAAACTGACACAAGCACCCTTATTGAATTTAAATGCATGGGTAATTAAAACTGACACCATATGATTACTGATGGGACATGACATGACATAAATAGAGGTGACCTTGAACCTTAGGATAGGTTAAAACATGTAAAAAATGAAATTTTCCCATACCAACTTGAAAAGGCTTAAGGGGACCTTATCCTTTTGATGAGTGAACTGTATAACCATTTAAAGTAATGTTTCACAACTTTATGAGTGATAACAGTGGCTCCACTTGGGATGGTATGCCCCTGCGGTACACCAAATAACCTGTAGTTCCAGTGCCATCCATATTTTTTAAAATAAAAACTCTGAAATTTTCCAAGCATTCTTCAAACTCTAATGGCCTTCACCTCAAGCTCAAGTTTGATGATCATCTTGTCTTTATTAGCAGAAAAGAATAATAAAATGGAATATAAAAAATGGAGTGAAAAATCAGTAGAACTTAAGAGGAATAGTGCTTTAGAAACCTACCATTGAAAGGCCCTCCAGCACAAGGTTGTCCATCCATCTCCTGCAGTAGATAAGTGTTGTTGCAATGAAATGCAGCTACTATGAATGGTCCTTTCCAGATATTCTCAAACATACCATGTTTCCCCTTTTCTTCAATTCTGGCCTCCCATTTCAACACCACATCTTGAATCTGAAACTTTCTTCTTTGACCTTCCTGTCAAATGTCTTCTTTATTCTGTTTTGTGACTGTTGATGGCTATTATATACCTCCTCCCTTTTTTCCTGCAGAGCTATAAGTTGTTTTATTCTCCTCTTAATAGCCTTAGGCTCCTCCTCTAGTCTTTGTAGCAATTTCATAATAGGCACTCCCAAGGATGTGGGAAAAATGGCTTCAGCTCCATACGCCAACTCATAAGGTGAAGTACCAATTGACCTTTTTTTACATACTCTATCAGCCCACAGAGCATACTTCAGCTTCATATGCCATGATCTTTTGTTTTCCTGCATCACCTTCTTAATAATTCTCACAATGCTTTTGTTAGAATATTCATCAAGACCATTACCCTATGGGTAATAAGCAGTAAAGTGTCCAAGCGTAATGTGATACTGATTACAAAAGCTAATCAACCTTTTGGATTTGAAATCTTGTGCATTGTCAGTGATAATTTTCATAGGATAGCCAAAATTGGACAATATCTTATTCTCTAAGAATTGAATGATGACTGAATCATTTATTTTCCTTGTTGGGATTGCTTCAATTCACTTGGTAAAATAATTTGTTGCTGTCAGGATCCAACGATGTTTCCCTTAAGAAGATGGGTGTATTTCACCAATAAAATCTAGCCCCCACTATTGGAAAGGCGCCTCAACTTAAATGGGCATGTTGAAGGGAAAATATGTCCGGCCAACAACAGGGGATCTCCCCATTAAAAGGTCCCAATTAGACCTTGAACCGTTTGGAATAGGGATCCCGTCAGGGGTGTGGGTCCAGCTACTGCTGATTTCTCCTTTCTCTGGGTCTCGCTTAAATTCTATAAAACAGTGGATACACACCTAATCAAATGATACCAGACATATGATTGATGCATTAAATTTACATATAACACTATGAGTAGCAAGAGGAAATAATAAAGCATGAAGACCGAAGGAAGTGTTGTTAACAACACTTCATTAGGGTCATGCTTGTAAACTGTTCTGACCACAAAAGAAACAATTCCTCATGGAAAGAATGCCCTTCACTTCCTAAAAGTTTTAAATGATAACACAAATGCTAATAAACAAAGCCATCAGCGTTCGTTAAGAAAGTGAAAGGAACTCAACCACCATTAACATACTCAGCAAACTATTATGCAATTGTGATATGAATTGAAGATACAGTTCCCTTCATCTAAAGATGTTCAGAAACTGAAAATATAATACTCAATAGCGCGCATACATATGACAACACCAGATCCACAAAGGGATTTCTCAAAATGCTTGTATTCATGCTCAAATGTATAATCCTCTGGTAATACAATGTACTCAGCTCGAGTCCCAAAACCAAGGTCCATTACAAGTTCCCGAAGGAAGCATTTATAGAGCAAAGCCTGCCCTTTGGGCTCCCTAAATTTTCGCTTTCCCAACTGTTGGGCTGCCTTGCGACCCAGTCTGTTCTGCGACCTGCGACTTGAGCCACTGTTGCAACCTATGACCTTGTGATCTAGTCGCTAGGTCGTTGGGTCGCACCGTCGGGCATTAATAGGGGATGCGAATTAGCGACCTGGAAACCTCTGCGACTTGCGACCTTTGGGAATTTGCAACCTGCGACCTCAAGAGATTTTGCGACTTGCGACCTCCAGCCATCAGCAACCTGCAACCTTGGGCCATCTACGACCTGCGACCTCGGACCATCCGCGACCTGTGACCTCGAACAATCCGCGACCTGCGACCTTCTTAGATTTGTGACCTCGCGACCTTCCTAGATTTGCGACCTTGCGACCTTCTTGGATTTTCGACCTCGCGACCCAGTCGCTGGTCGCGTCGTTGCGTCGTCAAGCGTTTGGCATGGAACACGACTCCATGACCTGGAAACCTAAGGAAATCTGTGACCTGGGGGTTTTATCCCTTATACATTACTCTTGTTGAGATAGTCTTAGCTCTCGCCACGTGAAAAAATAGCTCCTATCTATCGGTGATGCTTTTGCCATGCTGAAGGAATTTGTGTGAGTTGATAAGTGGGAAAACAGTGTTTTTGTTTTGAGTGAGAGACCGAGCATCCACATAACACGAGGTTTTGAGTTTGATTTGAAACCCAGATATGCATCCTCCGGAGAGAGCTAGCATTTCTTTCAATTTGGGTAGACATAGCTGTTTCTTTATGTTACCTACAAGATAGCAGAGTAAATCAGCATCTTCTCATATAACCTGCAGATAAGCGAATTTAAATCAACCATATATATCTATATATATATATAGAGAGATATATATATATATATATAGATATACACACATGTTAGGGAATCAACATAAAAAATGCAATAACTTTATCACAGCTAAAATTAGTTGGACCCATGTGTGGTCAAGTTCTGTGTCACTATGTCATCAGAGTGAATGGTGTAGGATCTCCCTGCGCCTCTTCAACTATTTTAAATGCAGATTAGTATGGTTGTAGACCGAGTTCGGAATGCAGACTCAATTGATGGGAAGTGTCGACTTGGGAAACACGCTCCTTGTGTTCTCCGTGACATCTATTATGATATGCACTAACGATACTCCTTTCATGTTCAAAAATTTGCACCGAGACATTAATGAGGGGAAGGCCCTTCGAAATGGGGTTCAATCTGAGGGATAATCAAATGATTAAGCATGGAGGGGAAAAGTGATTTTGTTAATTACTATTTTCCAGCTGTTGAGATGTGCTCACGATCCTACATGTTGACACGACGAGTGAAGGTGAGGGTGCTGCTCCTTAGCGAAGTCGTAGGGTCGCAACATAGTAGGGGTCGTGCTGCCGGCTCGTTGCTGAGCTTATGCGACCCAGAAACCTGTGGGGAAATGCGACTCAAAGCTGTCCTTAGAAATGTGACTTTGCAGAGGTAAATACTGAGAGGGGGGGGGGGGTGAATCAGTATTTAGAGCTGACTGAAAATTTTTTACTTTTTCTTTCTCCTAAAACCATGCGCTACTTTATTGAACCCAACTTGTGTATACACGCGGATATCCTTAAGACAAATTGCGTATGTCCAGAGATCTTATTATGCATTTAATTCTTTACTTAGATCATTGCATCATTCATTCATCATATGTTTAGTAAGCAGTAAGCATGTGCGTAATAACAGAATAAACCATCACACATAAGTAACACACATGAACACCAGTATTTAAGGTGGAAACCCAATTCGGGAGAAAACCACCGTTGCTGTCGTCTCTGTCTTCAATATTTATTATAAAGAAAACTTCTTACAATTTTGTACTGGCGCGGACTCATACCAGCACGTAGGCACCCACCTGCAGAAGGCTGACACCTTCTCTCGTTCTCCAGCCACTACTGGAAGGGAGCTCCAACCCCCTGATCTCGTTTACCAGCCTCTCCTGGAAGGGAGCTACTACCCCCTGCTCTCGTTTACCAGCTACCACTGGAAGGGAGCTACAACCCCCCTCACTGAAGGCTTTGACCCTCAGCACCACTGCGGACCACGTTTCATCAATTTTCATACTGGATCCATCAGCTTCCACACAACATACCTTGTAGGCCACTTTTCATCATATTTTCAGACTAGACCCACTCCACACATTTAAGCTCAACATACATCAAACTAAAACTTATAACCCCATCAATTCATTCATTGAATCATCAACCAATCAACCAACAACTTGATCTTTAATCAACATAATCAGCAGCATAATCAACATTCAAACAACCCAGATCTGTATGAATACATCATTGACAGATAGCAGTAAAACAACAAAAAAGATCAGACATTTCATTCCACACACTTCAGCAAAACCCTAGATTCCATACGCGCTTTTACTTCACTGAACCTGCGTATATACGCGCTTTCACAGAGACAAACCTGCGTATAGATCTGCAACTATTTCAGAATTGACCTTTGATTTCATACACGCTTTTGCTGAAACGAACCTGCGTATATACGCTCTTTCGCTGAGATGAACATGCGTATAGATCTGTAACCTTTTAGAACTATGCAGATCTTCAGAACAGATAACTCAGATCTCACCCTTTACTTCAGCAAAGATTCGCCAGATCACAGATCTAAACATTCCATAAACAGATCTAGAAAATACATAGTCATTTCAGATCTAGAGATCCCTCTTCATCATTTTCTTCATAGGTGCATTATTAATTCAGATCAATCAATAAACTATTACCCATTCCATGCAGATATACTTCAGAGTGAAGTATTCATTAAAACCTAGACCTATTCACACTCTTGCACTATGATCTTCTTCTCCTTATATAGATTTAGCCTTTGTCAATACCATGAGTCAAAACCACTCAACCGCTGATGGTATTCCTGGATGGGATCAAATAGATAATCCAACGCTCAATACTGTGGGCCAATACCATGGTCATGTCCCCTAGTTTTATAAATTTAGAGCGCAAATAGGCATACGCTACTTGGTACGTACTTTTACGCGTACATACGCTACTTTTCCTTTACAAAGCCATGTATGCTTTGTGACATATATTATTCATCATTACTCTGGCACTTACTGGAATTTATTTCTTTGTTACTTCTGAACTGCTCCGTAGATACATCAGATTTACATCATTAAAAAATAGGTTGCTATCCAAAGACAACTCATCAAGTCAGTTTCCATCAAGGACAACTTCATCAAGTAGGTTGCCATCAAGGACAACACATTGCATCATATTGCCAACAATCTCCCCCTTTGGACTTGATGGCAACCATGATGGTGTTTGATCACCACAACAGATAGATACATTGATTATAACCATTATGCAAACACCATGATGCTCTCCTTTGACGTCGGGGAAAGAGGTGGATCAAAACCAAAACAAGGTTTTTTCTTCTAATGTAGAAAGAAAAGCTCTGTAGATCTGATGTGCACTGAAGTTACCATGCTCCCCCTGAGTTCATGCTGAATCTTCAAACATATTATTCAATGAAGTACATGAATCTATGATCTTTCCTATCACCAAGGACTCATACTTACATCAAAGATCCAACCAAGTGGATTTACATATATGACTCAAGTACCCAACCAAGTGGGTTTACACATTTTGACTCAACTACCCAACCAAGTGGGTTTACAAATTTGAACAAGTCCTTACATGACTGAATATTACAATTTACATCATAGGTCTCAACATAACCTTTTCATCAAATTACAAATATGACTTTTTATAACCAATACCAAAAAGACCTCAAGAGAGAGATCATATTTCAGAACCATCATAATGCCAACAATGCATTACTCTCAGCAAGGCTAATGCTCCCCCTGAAACTGTGCTCCTATCCTTGAGCTGACTCACTGTTTTTTTTTTATCATAAAAACATACGCTTCTGTCTCCAACGGAACTCGCATGTATACGCAGCTTTAGTTCATGAAACCCACATATGAAAAGTGAAATACTGAAAATTTCAAAGCTCCATTTTCTCATGGATTTATACATTTTGTACCTATCTTCTGTTGTCACATTAGATGCACTATTAGAAATAAACACAACCAGAATTACCAAACCAACCATGGGAATCACCATATATTGCTCCCCTTGTGATGATACATTACTGATTCCTATAATGTATCTCACATCACTCCTGTAGTCATTATGAGAAGTAAGCTTTAGAAGCAAAAGACTACAGTAGGATTATTATCCCCTACGTTTTTGACCGGTCCTCCTTCTTTTTCCATCTTTGCTTGAAATTTCTTATTGTGTGATGGAAATTATCCAATTTCTCATATCTATTCATCCTGCATTATTTTTCTACATGTCCATACTTGTTACAAGCATAACATCTTGTGTGACCAGAAAAGTAAGCATAGGGATCATAATGTGTTTTTCTATTCTTTCTTCTATTGCAATCAGCTGCTTTATGACCAAACTTGTTGCATGAAAAACAATATCCCTTAAAGAAACCTGAGTACCTTTCTGTGTAGAATCTGTTTGTTTGTGACTGAAACAATCTGCTTCTGCAATTGGCTGCAACATGCCCATAATTATGACATTTAAAGCAATCAACATTATTGATCAAAGGAGAGAATCGATTGATGCTTCTATAGTTAGGAGGGAATGATTTCTTTTGAGAGTTCATGATTGTCGGTTGACCTTTTGTTTCTTTCAACACTTCAAGTTTTGCATTGATATCCTTTGAATCTTTAGCACTTTCTTGTGAACTAGATTCTCCTTTAACAATTTCATGAAAACCAAGACCAAATTTAATAGAAGGAGACCTTTGACTACTAAGAATATTGTCCAAAATCTTAGTATTATCTTGAAACCTCAAGAGTTTATCTTTTTCTTCTAATTTACCTTTTAAAATGTTTACCTCAACCTCCAATATTTGGCATTGCTTCTTCATACTTTCTTCGACCCTTCTTCCTTCTTCTACTTGATCATTCAATTTTAAAATCTCTTCTTTCAACCCATTTTCTTGTTCTTCAAAATTTTGTAAAATTTCTTCATTCTTCTTATTTGATTTTTCCAGATATGTTTTGAGAGAGATGATTTATGCTTCAAGTCTTTCACTTCGATTGGTTACTTTATCCTGCAGTCTTTGATACATTTCTATCTGCCCATTCATTCTAGAGATCATATGTTTGTAGATAGATTCCTTCTTTTTAAATTGATCTTCAACATTGATCTTGAGATTTGCTTGTAGACCCATAATATTACTTTCAATTTCTTTTTCACCATTGCATGCACAAGGAAGTGAGTTACAAGAATAGCAATCAGTAGTTGATTCATCATCTTCATTTTCTATTGTACACTTCTTTCTTTGAGTAGCCCTCTTCTTTTGCTTCCTTCCCATTGTGACAGATCTCCTTCAAGCGATCAAGCTTCTGCAGAAGGACCTGCTCTGATACCAATTGTTGGGAAAAATAATAAGAGGAGGTGAATTAGTATTTAGGGCATACTCAAAACTTTGTACATTTTCTTCCTTTAAAACCCATACGCTACTTTCCTGAAACCAAATCACGTATACACAGGGATATCCTTTATAAAACTCGCGTATATACAGAGATCTTATTATGTATTTAATTCTTTACTTAGATATATGCATCATTTATTCATCAGATCTTTAGTTAGCAGTAAGCATGTGCAGTAATAACGGAATAAACCATCACACATAAACAACACACATGAACACCAGGATTTAAGGTGGAAACCCAAGTCGGGAGAAAACCACCGCTACCATCGTCTTAGTCTTCAATATTTTATTATAAAGAAAACATCGTACAACCATGTACTAGCGCAGACTCATACCAGCACACAGGCACCCACCTGCAGAAGGCATGACCTTATCTCGTTCTCTGACCCTCTTGGAAAGGGAGTTCCAACCTGATCTTGTTGCAAGCCTCTCTTGGAAGGGAGCTACTACCCCTGCTCTCGTTTACCAGCCTCTCCTGGAAGGGAGATACTACCCCCTGCTCTCATTTACCAACTACCACTTGAAGGGTGCTACAACCCCCTCACTGAAGGCTTCGACCCTCAGCACCACTACGGACCACGTTTCATCAATTTTCATACTGGTCCAACAACTTCCATACAACACAACTTGTAGGCCTCTTTTCATCAGATTTTTAGAATGGACCCACTCCACACATTTAAGCTCAACATAAATCAAACTAAAACTTATAACCCCATCAATTCATTCATTGAATCATCAACCAATCAACTAAAAATTTGATCTTTAATCAACATAATCAACATTCAAACAACCCAGATTTGTATGAATACATCATTGACAGATAGCATTAAAACAGCTAAACAGATCAAACATTTCATTCCACACACTTCAGCAAAACCCTAAATTCCATACGGGCTTTTACTTCACTAAACCTGTGTGTATACGCGCTTTCACAGAGACAAACCTGCGTATAGATCTGCAACTATTTCAGAACTGACCTTTGATTTCATACGTGCTTTTGCTGAAACAAACCTACGTATATACCCGCTTTCGCTGAGATGAATATGTGTATATATCTATAACATTTCAGAACTATGCAACTCTTCAGAACAGATAACTCAGATCTCATACTTTACTTCAACAACGATTCTCCAGATCATAGATCTAAACATTCCATAAACAGATCTAGAAAATACATAGTCATTTTAGATCTAGAGATCCCTCTTCATCATTTTCTTCATAGGTGCATTATTAATTCAAATCAATCGAAAAATGTTACCCATTCCATGCGAGATATACTTCGAGTAAGTATTCATTAAAACAGACCCATACCCACCCTTGCACTACGATCTTATTCTCCTTATAGTTTAGCCTTTATCAATACCAAAGAGTCAAAACCACGCCAACCGCTGATGGTATTCCTGGACGGGATCAAATAGATAATCCAGCGCTCAATACAGTGGGCCAATACCATGGTCATGTCCCCTGGTTTTATAATTTTAGAGCGCAAATAGGCATATGCTACTTGGTACGTAATTTTACGCGTACATACGCTACATTGCCTTTACAAACCCGCGTATGCTTTGTGACATATCTTATTCATCATTACTCTGACACTTACTGGAATTTATTTCTTTGTTACTTCTGAGCTGCTTTGTAGATACATCAGATTTACATCATTAACAAATAGGTTGCTATCCAAAGACAACTCATCAAGTCATTTTCCATCAAGGACAACTTCATCAAGTAGGTTGCCATCAAGGACAACACATTGCATCATATTGCTAGCAGCACAGTCGCATTGCGACATACTCTTCAGTGCTGCAACCCAGCAACTTGAGAATAGTGCGACATGTTGATTTTTCATGAAATGCGACCTCAAAGAGGTCGCACAGTCGCATTTTCCAGTCCGTCAAACGTCCAACCTACTCCTTCGATGCTGTCTGGGTTCCGAATGCTTAGCTTAGAGTTAATCTCCGGCATGATGACTAGTGTGGCGGCGTGCCTCTTGGGATGAGACTGCGTATAACCTCAGTGTAGCCATGACTTCGAAATAGTTGAAAATATGAGCCATGCACAGGTATTCACTTTGTGGCAACGCTTTCACCAGAAATAATTCATCGGGCTGCTGATAAGGCATGCAAATTACGTGTAACTGTTCACACTCTGAATATAACCCAGCTTTGACCTTCAGCATATATGGGCTTGATTCATAACTTCTTTGGTGCCTTGGAGACACAGATGGAGGCGTTTCGGACTTACAGGACGTGAAGGTTGCGCTGGACGCATCGTATTGCAGAGGACGCTTATCTTTTCGAAGGTTTGGTTGGCTGCATTAACTCAACCAGAGACAAAAGGATTCAACCTTCTATCCATATGAAAATCGATCATGTCGAGCGTTTTCATCGCATGCCAGACTTGAGCGGTGCAAACGGCCATGAGATCCTTGCATGTCGGGCGTATTGATAACGCAAAGCTAAACGATCCCTGAAAAGCTGTGTGTCAGCGACCTTTTTTATCACAAACCTTCATTTGCGCGTATTAACATAATTATCATTCATGCATGGTAGCATGCATTGTGCCACCTGCGTCCATGTAATGCGGCATCAAGAGTAGGGATACACGCTATCTAGTTCACCGTGAGAAAATATCAAGAGCTTTGATGGGGAATGAGACGCGTGGAAGATCACTATGGTGTTGATTATGGCGTATGAATCTGCGTTTTCTGATGAAAATGATTTTATAATCGTGCGTATTGTAACCTCCTCCAGCAAAACGTAACTCTACACCGTTTATAAATGGTCATATTTCACACTTCTGCATTTCTTTTTATTATAACCACATGATAGTTATTATAAAATTTCCGTCGTAGATCTGCTACAAGGTTTGGCTCCATATTTAAACACAAATTTTGACCAAATATTATATATCTACTCCTAAAAATAAAACTTTGACGTAAAATTATTTGAGTCCATTTGTAAGGTTCTTCTTCTATGCTCCATGGTTCCAAATAAGAATTCTAACGGCTAGCGTGATTGAAAACGCATAAAGAAACCACCTTTCATGTGGGTCTTTAACAAGAGCGGAAGAGGCTTTGTATGCCTTCCATAATAAAAAGACACGTAAAGAATAGGGAACAACTGGCAATGGTTATAATTAGTGTTGATAGAAAAGTTGAATCCGCTTTATATTAGCCTCAAGTAAACAAGAGACCAAATTACAACGTAGAAGTTGAAATATCACCCGTATTGTTGTTGAACCCTTTATTCATGACTTTGGGAAACTTTTGATCAATCCTCGTGTCATGGTAACGCCAATAAATAAAGCGGTATTTTGCCATATATGTCCTTGAGCGTGTTTTCTTAACTTACTAGGGTTCCGCCAATTGGAATGTCGAAGGTTGCTTTAAGAAGCCTACTATCACATGGAAAATCGTTGTTGCTAATTCAATCCTTCATTTAATCATATAACTTATTCGAATAAGGTACCCCATGAAGCTGTGACTTAATCATGACCGAAAATTTCCTTAACTGGTGCACTCTTGCTCCCCACATACATGTGATGCATATATTCTACTTCTTATATCCCAGCTCGAACCACATTTATCCTTGTCATTTACCTCGATGAGGTTTTCCATTGTAGCCTTAGTTCTTATCCCTCGGTGGGTAGGGTATGAAAGTGTCTTTTCTTGTAGCTGTGACCTTGTTTTTTAGTTTCAGTGCATTTGCCTCGGTATGAGTATATCATCTGTGGGATTTACCTGCATGAAACATTATAACATTAATTAGTTCACAGTTACCCTTTAAATAACGATGCCCACAAATGATTAACATCAAATTATAATCTTGGTGAAGTACCCAATCCGAGTGCCTAAACAATCCATGGTGCAAGAGCTTTTAATGTAAATACAAAAAGTTTCCATTCGAATACATGCATGGCAATCCCTTCACACATGGCGCGATTGCAGCAACAACATCTGATCATGATGGTGAGATAGCTCATGAGGTTCTGGGGATAGGTCACTGGGATGTCACAGACTACACGTTGGGTAAAAGACCTTAATGGCTGAGCGAGCAGAGGGGGAACCTGAAATTTTAAATATACCCAAAATTTTGGGTGGTGTTGTAGCGGCTACAACAAATGGCGAACCACTAGTAGAATCCAGCATCTCTTTCAATATCACAACAAAATTCTGAGCCAAGATAGTGATGCAAGGGAATATTGAACAATTTCTATGGGGACCCTTTGAATTACTTTGGCCTTTACAGGTATGCCCAGTCCTTGTGCCTCAGCTAGGTCTCGCTAATCAGAACATATCAATAGAAAGCTCCCAGAAGCCAGTAGCTTGTTGATGATGTGAAGAGCAAGGAAGCGGGTTTATTATTCTCAGGATTTTTTTAAAGTAAGTTTCCGGTGTTGCTCCGCTGCCAGCAGGCCTGGACAGTACCCCAGCGGAGTCACTTCAAGAAATCACAAATGTTGCTCCGCTGCCAGCGAGCTTGGTCAGTACCTCGGTGGAGTCGTTGCATTACCTATCTGCGCAAGAATCCTTTCTCGATCTTTTACCTGTATTTGTTTCATGTGCTTGCAGCACTTATTTTTATGTGCTCGTGGCACTTATTTTTCATGGGTGGATGAGGGATCCCAACTTATTTTACGAGCAAGAGAGGTTGTTTCTTGTTTTACAGAAACTAAAAGATATCCTGATTTGGGTTTTCCCTTGTGCCAAACCTTCACATCCCATTTTCCACAGTAGGCGAAGTGCGCAAAACATACTTTTAAGATGTCTAAGACTATGCTGGGCACAAGGCTTAGGCTACAATTAATGAACCATTTAAACTCATTAGGTTTCCCAAAAATAACCGGCTCGTATCTCCCTGGCTAATAGATTTAGGCTCGTAGGCATCTTGTTGAGAATGCAACTTTGATGATTTATCCTGTGATGAGGTTGCCTCTTCAGATAGCCACCACAACCTCACGCAAACAATGGGATTATTATTTCAGCAATCAGGGAAAAACAAGTCCGCGGGTGGTGTGGTTTCAATGAGGGCTGGTGTAGTGGCAGGCAATATCATGGAAATGATGTGAGGAAGAGAGTGTACGACGCAATTTAATAGGCGAGGCTCCAGATGCAATGCAACGCCATGTGCGAGAACGATCAACTAGTTGTAGGTGGAAAAGAGGCGCAATACAAGCAGTGATTATTTATGCAGCAACAAGCAACTGAAAATAAATGAGTGGAAAATACTTGCAACATGATGATGCCTAAGATATTAATCGTAAACAAAAATAGCAAAGACAATTTTAAATTATAATGTAAAAATTTGGCAAGTAAATCTAATTAAAAACTTTGAACTAACAAATTTTTATTAACAGGTCCTAGCTAGCCTACACCTAAAACCCTAGTTTAACCAATGATGCAGTCAAGTTATGTGAAATCAACTTTCCAGTGTAGCCACCGCATTAGTTCCCATCCTGCAACAACAGCAATGCTCGGGATCAGAGCTAGTATCCAAAAAAGTGCAGCAACAACAAAACTTACCTGAAGAGCATGTGCAATGGCCAGAAGACCATGGGTACTTATCAGAGAACATGCCAGAATGGATTGTGCAAGGTGAATTCTACTCTCATCCTGATACACAGCAATATGTTCTTGAAACTCAACATTTTTTATAAATGACACAAACCAATTCATGCACAACCTTAGGTCCGACGAGAGGGGGGTAATACATTGCCTGTTTGCGAGTATATTCATTGAGTAAGATCCGTCGAACCAAACGGAAACCTCATCATGGTGTGGAGGATGATCAGTTTTATGGAATGGAAACAATAAGCATGTGCCAGGTGAATTATAGGTGCTTGCGCATCCAAGTGCATAAACCCTAGTTTTGAAAACCCTAGTTCGAGATTGCTCCTGGGTTTGGTCAAGGGTATGGGGATCCGAATCCACGTTTAGTGGAGCCTGAAATTCCTCACCGCCTTGAACAAACTCCGGACCTTCGAGTGGGGGGCTTCCCAACTTTGATTGCTTGGCGAGATCAACAAGCGAATGGATGTGATGATGGATTGTGGTGGGTTGCAAAATGTCAATGGGATTTGTATCAATTTGGTCAAATATTTGCGCACTGACAGATTGATAGATCGATGTATCAGATTCTTTAGATTTTCCAGGATGGGGTGGATCTACGGTAAGGTTTTCGGGTAGTTGAGGGGTTTTCCAGAAATCACATGTTAGTGCCTGATTGCAACTGGTAATGGCTGAGCAACAACTTGAAAGATTAGAGACAATGGCCGGTGTTTTCTTACCAGCGAATAAATTGGGGTACATCGGTTGTTGCATACCAGCTGTTGGGGGACAGGAATATGTGCTCAAGGAAACCTCATTAGAATGAAAAATCCACCCAGAAGAAATGATATCCGACGTGGTTATGCTGGGAGGAGCATGGTACTTGGGAGTCATTATTTCAGAAACCCTAAGCTGAGAAACCCTGGTTGGAGTTGTTTGAGGGGTCTTGTCAGGATCAGAAGGACTAAGGGTAACAGCCGGCAAAAGGGGAAGTGCTTCGATTCCCTGGTGGGTACTCGAATCTTCATAGAGCGAATTATCGAACTCTGGTGTCTCCATGTGGTCGGCAACGAGATACGAGTGACAGTCCTCCACGGTATTAGTGAATATGTTTTCAGATAAGCAGTGATCGGTGTAACCATCGATTTGGTCAAGTTGGGTCCCTGGCATGTTGGGCTCCTCGGGAGTTACCGACTGGGATGGATTAATAAAGAGGACATCTTGAGGTTGCCCTGACAAGAAATCGCTCCTATGGTTGTATAAAGATTTCGAGTGAGAAAGATCAGATCTAAAAGATTCATCGATTTTGGACTGTGATTGTGAAACAGCATCTGCGTACTTATGATTGCCGCCAATACCAGTATAAGGAAATTTTGAATGACTCGAATAAATTACTGGTGTGGCGGACTTGTGAAATAAATCGTGGAATAATGAATGAAAAGATTGAGCCGCAGGGGTCTTAACCATACAAGGTTTTTCAATATGCACATCTGTGTCATTCGGAGAAAACAATGATCTGGGAGGCTCTGTAAGGGGATCAACCTCATCTGGGATAGGATTCGATTCATAATCAATATGCGAATCAGATTTAGCACTGTGTCTAAGGAGACATCGAGTGGGCTCGAGGTAGGTTTCATGAACCGGGAGAGATAATGTGCCACTATAGTTTTCAAGCTATGATTCAATAGGGTGCGTGAAATACTCAAAGGTAGTATAATAGGCTTTATCCTCTTGCACCCATCTATCATTGCTCATAAATTTCGAGGTCACAACTCCACTACCCGACAACTCAGGAGGAGGAGCAATAATATCACAAAAAGCAATACTCTCCTGGAAGCCCAGAATGTTGTCTGGACTCGGGGAGATGGACAAGGAAACATTGGGGACGCAGTCTGAACAGCTGGAAACTTGCGGGTCATCATAAGGAACACTAGGATCAGGCTAGGTTGCTACTTGAAATTGTTCAAGGGAAACGAGGATCACATACGTGAACTGTTCTCTTAACAACTTCCAATCGACATCCTTTTCAAGGAACTCAAAACAATAATGAACAAATCTGATGGAAAATTCATCTAGAGGTTCCTGAGGTTCCATTCTGATGTCATTTAGATTTATCAAAAAACTTTGAAAATCGTACCTATGAAAAGCTTGTTGTAATTCACTGGTGAGTTGTTCAAACGAATGGATGGAAGCTTCTAGCAATGTGCGGCACCATTGCTTAGCGCGACCTTGTAGAGTGAGGAAGAAAAGAAAACAAATCAAACCTTCATTGTCAATTTCATAGTACTCACCAAAGTCACAGAAATATGAAAGGTGTTGGGTTATGGATACTCCGTTTTCACCATCAAATTTTAACTGGGACAAGTGATACATAATTTCATCAGGGATGAGACATCGAGACTCATAAAACTCCTACAAACATCTCGGGAGAATGATTTGGGAATGAGCCATTACAGATATGAGATTAACTACAGGCTCTAAGGGCTCAGCTTGTCATTTGGCCCTCCTTCTAGCGCCAATTCTATTGACGGGAAAATATGTCCGACCAACAGCAGGGGATCTCCCCGGTAAAAGGTCCCAATTAGACCTTGAACCGTTTGGAATAGGGATCCCGTCCGGGTTGTGGGTCCGGCTACCGTTGATTTCTCCTTTCTTTGGGTCTCGCTTAAATTCTATAAAACAGTGGATACACACCTAATCAAATGATACCAGACATATGATTGATGCATTAAATGTACATATAACACTATGAGTAGCAAGAGGAAATAATAAAGCATGAAGACCGAAGGAAGTGTTGTTAACAACACTTCATTAGGGTCATGCTTGTAAACTGTTCTGACCACAAAAGAAACAATTCCTCATGGCAAGAACACCCTTCACTTCCTAAAAGTTTTAAATGATAACACAAATGCTAATAAACAAAGCCATCAGCGTTCGTTAAGAAAGTGAAATGAACTCAACCACCATTAACATACTCAACAAACTGTTATGCAATTGTGATATGAATTGAAGATACAGTTCCCTTAATCTAAAGATGTTCAGAAACTGAAAATATAATACTCAATAGCGCTCATACATATGACAACACCAGATCCACAAAGGGACTTCTCAAAATGCTTGTATTCATGCTCAAATGTATAATCCTCTCGTAATACAATGTACTCAGTTCGAGTCCCAAAACAAAGGTCCATTACAAGTTCCCGAAGGAAGCATTTATAGAGCAAAGCTTTCCCTTTGGGCTCCCTGACTTTTTGCTTTCCCGACTGTTGGGCTGCCTTGCGACCCAGTCTGTTTTGCGACCTGTGACCTGAGCCACTGTTGCGACCTGTGACCTGACTGGGTTCTGCGACCTTGCGACCTAGTTGCTGGGTCACTGGGTCGCACCGTCGGGCATTAATAGGAGATGCGACTTAGCAACCTGGCGACCTCTGTGACTTGCGATCTTTGGGAATTTGCGACCTATGACCTCAAGAGATTTTGCGACTTGCGACCTCCAACCATTAGCGACCTGCGACCTTGGACCATCCACCACCTGTGACCTCGAACAATCCGCGACCTACAACCTTCTTAAATTTGTGACCTTGCGACCTTCCTGGATTTGCGACCTTGCGCCCTTCTTGGATTTGCGACCTCGCGACCCAGTCGCTGGTCGCTGGGTCACGTCGTCAAGCATTTGGCATGGAACATGACTCCATGACCTGGCGACCTGAGGAAATCTGTGGCCTGGGGGTTTTATCCCTTCTACATTACTCTTATTGAGATGGTCTTAGCTCTCGCCACGTGAAACAATAGCTCCTATCTGCCGGTGATGCCTTTGCCATGCTGAATGAATTTGTGTGAGTTGATGAGTGGGAAAGAGGTGTTTCTATTTTGTGTGAGAGACCGAGCATCCACATAAAAAGAGGTTTTGAGGTTGATTTGAAACCTAGATCTGCATCCTCCAGAGAGAGCTAGCAGTTCTTTCAATTTGGGTAGACATAGCTATTTCTTTATGTTACCTACAAGACAACAGAGTAAATCAACATCTTCTCATATAACCTGTAGATAAGCGAATTTAAATCAGCCATATATATATATATATATATATATATACATATATACATATATCTATATATATACATATATACATATATATATATATATATATATATATATATATATATATATATATATATATATATATATATATACACACATGTTAGGGAATCAACATAAAAAATGCAATAAATTTATCACAACTAAAATTAGTTGGACCCCTGTGTGGTCAAGTGCTGTGTCACTATGTCATCAGAGTGAATGGTGTAGGCTGTCCTTGCACCTCTTCAACTATTGTAAATGCAGATTAGTATGGCTATAGACCGAGTTCGGAACGCAGACTCAATTGATGGGAAGTGTCGGCTTGGGCAACATGCTCCTTATGTTCTCCGTGACATCTATTATGATATGCACTAATGATACTCCTTTCATGTTCAACAATTTGCACTAAGACATTAATGAGGGGAAGGCCCTTTGAAATGAGGTTCAATCTGAGGGATGATCAAATGATTAAGCATGGAGGGGAAAAGTGATTTTGTTAAATACTATTTTCCAGCTCTTGAGATGTGCTCACGATCCTGCATGTTGACACGACGAGTGAAGGTGAAGGCACTGCTCCTTAGCGAAGTCGCAGGGTCGCAATGTAGTAGGGGTCACGCTTCCGGCTCGTTGTTGAGCTTATGCGACCTAGCGACCTGTGGGGAAATGCGACTCAAAGTTGTCCTTTGAAATGTGACTTTGCAGAGGTCACATAGTCGCATTGCAACCTACTTTTCAGTGCTGCAACCCAACAACTTGAGAATAGTGTGACCTATTGATTTTTCATGAAATGTGACCTCAAAGAAGTCGCATGGTCGCATTTTCCAGTCCGTTGAACATTCAACCTACTCCTTCGACGTTGTCTGGGTTCCGAATGCTCAGCTTAGAGTTAATCTCTGGCATGATGACTAGTGTGGCGGCATGCCTCTTGGGATGAGACTGCGTAGAACCTCAGCGTAGCCATGACTTCGAAATAGTTGCAAATATGAGCCACGCACAGGTATTCACTTTGTGGCAACGCTTTCACCAGAAATAATTGCTCGGGCTGCTGATAAGGCATGCAAATTATGTGTAACTGTTCACACTTTGAATATAACCCAGCTCTGACCTTCAGCATATATGGGCTTGATTCGTAACTTCTTTGGTGCCTTGGAGACACAGTTGGAGGCGTTTTGGACTTACAGGACGTGAAGGTTACGCTGGATGCAACGTATTGCAGAGGATTCTTATCTTTTCGAAGGTTTGGTTGGCTACATTAACTCAACCAGAAACGAAAGGATTCAACCTTCTATCCATATGAAAATCGATCATGTCGAGCGTTGTCATCGCATGCCAGACGTGAGCGGTGCAAACGGCCATCAGATCCTTGCATGTCGGGCGTACTGATAACACAGAGCTAAATGATCCCTGAAAAGATGTGTGTCAGTGACCTTTTTGATCAAAAACCTTCGTTTGCACGTATTAACATAATTATCATTTGTGCATGGTAGCATGCATTGGGCCACCTGTGTCCATGTATGCGGCATCAAGAGTAGGGATACACGCTATCCGGTTCACCGTGAGAAAATATCAAGAGCTTTGATGGGGAATGAGACGCGTGGAAGATCACTATGGCATTGATTATGGCATATGAATCTGCGTTTTCTGATGAAAACGATTTTACAATAGTGCGTATTGTAACCTCCTCCAGCAAAAACGTAACTCTGCACCGTTTATAAATGGTCATATTTCACACTTCTGCATTTCTTTTGATTATAACCGCATGATAGTTATTATAAAATTTCCATCGTAGATCTGCTACAAGGTTTGGCTCCATGTTTAAACGCAAATTTTGACCAAATATTATATATCTGCTCCAAAGAATAAAACTCCGACGTAAAAGTATTTGAGCCCATTTGTAAGGTTCTTCTTCTGTGCTCCATGGTTCAAAATAAGAATTCTAACAGCTAGCGTGATTGAAAATGCATAAATAAACCACCTTTCATGCAGGTCTTTAACAAGAGCGGAAGAGACTTTGTATGCCTTCCATAATAAAAAGATACGTAAAGAATAGGGAACAACTGGCAATGGTTATAATTAGCACTGATAGGAAAGTTGAATCTGCTTTATATTAACCTCAAGTAAACAAGAGACCAAATTACAACATAGAAGTTGAAAATATCACTCGTATTGTCGTTGAACCCTTTATTCACGACTTTGGGAAACTTTTGATCAATCCTCGTGTCATGGTAATGCCAATAAATAAAGCAGTATTTTTCCATATATGTCCTTGAGCGTGTTTTCTTAACTTACTAGGGTTCCGTCAATTGGAATGTCGAAGGTTTCCTTAAGAAGCCTACTATCACATGGAAAATCAGTGTTGCTAATTCAATCCTTCGTTTAATCATATAACTTATTCGAATAAGGTACCCCATGAAGCTGTGACTTAATCATGATCGAAAATATCCTTAACTGGTGCACTCTTGCTCCTTGCATACATGTGATGCATATCCTCTACTTCTTATATCCCAGCTCGAACCACATTTATCCTTGTCATTTACCTCGACGAGGTTTTCCATTGTAGCCTTAGTTCTTATCCCCTGGTGGGCAGGGTATGAAAGTGTCTTGTCTTGTAGCTGTGACCTTGTTTTTCAGTTTCAGTGCATTTGCCTCGGTATGAGTATATCATCTGTGGGATTTACCTACATGAAACAATATAACATTAATTAGTTCATAGTTACCCTTTAAATAAAGATGCCCTCAAATGATTAACATCAGATTATAAGCTTGGTGAAGTACCCAATCCGAGTGCCTAAACAATCCATTATGCAAGATCTTTTAATGTAAATACAAAAAGTCTACATTTGAATACATGCATGGAAATCCCTTCACACATGGCGCGATTGTAGCTACAGCATCTGATCATGATGGTGAGATAGCTCATGAGGGTCTGGGGATAGGTCACTGGGATGTCACAGACTACACGTCGGGTAAAAGACCTTAATGGCTGAGCGAGAAGAGGGAGAACCCGAAATTTTAAATATACCCAAAATTTTGGGTGGTGTTGTAGTGGCTACAACAGGGCATTAAGGGTAAAGGAACTAACTTTTTCTTACCATAAAAAATATGACATTCATGGCAGGAAACTATCTTCTTATAAACATACTTGAACATGGTAGGCCAATAGTACCCTGCTCTGAGAATTTTGTTTTTTGTGGCCTTCCAATAATGATTTCCTCCACAATCTCCTTTATGAAACTATTCAATCACTTTTTCAGCTTCCCCTTCCAGAAAAAAATTCAAAATAATTCCACCAGTATCTTTCCAGTACATATTTTTATCTATAATGCAGTACCTCATAGATTTCAACTTCACAAACCTTGCTTTAGATTTAGTAAATTTTGCAGGAGCTCTATGATGATGTAAGACAAATAAAATGTCTTTGTATCAGTCAGATAAATTTTACTTCTCTTCAATAGGAATCAGCTCTTCATCTTCATCTGATAACTCTGAAATTTCTGCAATGAAATTCATATCAAGACAGTCAAAATTGGAATGTGCCATCAGCGTTGCTAGCCCCTGACCTTTCACCAATTTTGTAGGTCTGATTTATATATCATACTCCAGAAAATTAGCTATCCACTTCCCTCTCTTGCCATCAGGATCATCTTGAGTCAAGATGTCCTTCACCACAGTATTAGGCACAAATGCTATGACATGAGAATGCAGAATATAGATTCTGAAATCTTTAATGGCTTTGATCAAAGCATATGCATGTTTTTATAAAATATTGTACTTCAACTCTGAGTTAGCAAGGGTTCTGCTAAAGAATGAAATGGATACTATGTACCTTGCTGTCCTTTCTATAGTAAAACTCTAGCAATTGTGTTTTCTGATGCAAATGTAAAAACCAGAAATTCTTTTGAAAAACCTGGGCTAATCAATACTGGGACCTGAGTGATTTCTTTCTTAATTTGTTCAAATGACTACTTTGCTTCAATTGTCCATTTAATATCAACTCCTTTCTTCAGCATATTGGTTATATCTTTGACAATCTCAACAAAGTTGGGAATAAACCTTCTAACAAAATTCACTCTCCCAAGGAAAGACTGAATTTCCTTTTTGTTCCTTGGAAAGACAACTTTATGAATGGCATTGACTCTATTTCAATCAATATTTATCCCATATTTTGATATAATATGCCCAAGAAACTTTCCATAGGTTAGAGAAAAAAATACTTTTAGTGGGATTAAGAGAAATACCAAATATTCTACACTTCAGCAGAAATTTCTCCAGATGCTTCAAATGGTCTTCCTTTCTTCTTGAAAATATAGTTATGTCATCCAGATAGACCACCACCAGCTTATCCTTCTCCTCAGTAAGGGCAATGTCCATTTCTCTTTGAAAGGTCGCTCTTGCATTCATCAGACCAAAGGGCATCTTGGCATACATGAATGTCCCCCATGGTGTGGTAAAAGCAGTCTTCTCCTGGTCTTCTGGGTGTACCAATATCTGATTGTATCTTGAAAAACCATCCAGCATAGACATCCTTTGGGAACCAACAATATTCTGCAGAATTTGATCCATCTTAGGGAGAGGGAAGTTGTGTTTCAGAAAAACCTTGTTCAAGTTTATGAATTCAATGCAAATTCTGATCTCTTCACTCTTTTTCCTAACTGGTACCAAGTTAGCAAGCCATTTTGAGAATCTGATAGGAACAATAATTTTTGCATCAAAAAAATTCTTAATTTCCTTCTCAATCATAGGCATGAGTAGTGGATTAATCCTTCTCAACTTCTGTTTGAAATGTTTCTCATTTTCTTTAATAGGAATGGTATGTTGAACAATAGTAGGATCATACTTCTTCAAATCATCATAACTCCATGCAAAAAAATCAATGAACTTTCTCATCATCTCAATATATTTATGTTTCATCTCTACATAATGAAACTTAAAAACCTTTATCATTTTAGGCATTACCACTGTACCAAGATTATAATTCTCTACCTCTTCATCATCCGCTTACATCCCAGGAGATTTGAACACATCATTTTGGTCAAAAATCTTTTCAAGTGGAATAATACCTTTGGGTATACAATTATTCTTTAGTTGCAAAACTTCAGAATTACCCTTAGTTTCAGCAAGCATGTTTTGTTGATCTACTTGTGTGCTTTCAAACTCCTCTTTCAACTCTATGAAATTTTTGACTTGTTCTTCATCTTAAAACACTTGCCAATGGATGATGTTGTCTAGGATAGCAGGCCTATGATGAACTTCAACCTCATACTTTTCAGTGGAATGTGCACGGATAACAAACAGACTTGCAGAAACAACTAGGGAATCAACTACTGAGTTTTGATCCCTATTTTTCACAATAAATGAATATTCTTGAATTTTTTCTAACATCTCCGTGATAAAATTTATGTATGCTCTCATTCTCACATCCTTGGTTTGATATACTCCTTCAACTTGTTTAATCACCAATTCAAAATCTCCACAAACTGAAATTTATTGGGCACCCAATCTTTTCAAAATTTCTAAACCCAAAAACAGAGATTCATACTCAGCTATAATATTCCCAAATGGGGAAAGCAGCAATATAGCTCATAAAATGAAAGCATCAGAAAATATTTAACACATGAAACCATGATACCAATATGGGGTCATAACATTATGTATTAGAGCAGCAAATCACTACAAAATAGTGAGTCATAAATCATATACATTGAGGAAACAAGCCTCCCATAAGAAATCACTCCTAAATATGAGTTGTTGTTACAATACAAAATGCCGGAGAGAAACTACAGTGCAGTCATATTATTCCTAACTACAACTGGAGATGATACAATGATATAAAAATACTGATACAAGCCCCAATAGAGTCTAGACATACAGACTAGGCTATAGATCAGCTTTCTAAGACAACCCAAGAGGGTTTCCGGAAAATGCACACAATGTGCCAATGTAAGTTGCAGCCCTAGGGCTGAAGATAAGCTGCAAAAACAAAAATGAGAAGATGTGGCTGAAGCTAATGTAGAAAATACATATATTCTCCAATAGATCCCCCAGATAAAAGAATAGCTCCTCCACTGAAGAAATCACCTCTCAAAACAACCATTGCAACTACCCCTACAACTCCTCCCTAAAATAACGCAGATCTGGACTAAAACTGCATTGTAGGGGATAAACACTCCTTAGCCTGCTGCTAAATGTATCAATAAAGCTCAAGGGGCTTCTTTACAGGCCTTCCAATGGATGGAAACCTTCCTCCACTGCAAAACTAGCTCTGAATACACCCAAAATGATCCTCCACTACTGCAACCTGCAACACAGCACAATATTATGCAGAAACTGCGCTGATGAAGATATTTGTAGCTTGGCCTTAAGCCTGAGTGTGGATATGAAGTACAATGCTCCTCCAAGAGGCCTCTCAAGGAAATAGATGGGATTCCTGCTGGGGAACACCCTGCCCTAAACATCACTGCAGACTCAACTAAATAGCCGAAGAATTCCAAAAGTCTAAACAGACCATATACAAAATAATAAGCCAAAAAATAACCAATATGCCTGCCATTCTCTTCCTTATATAGGTTATGAGCTTCCTTGCCCTTGGCCCCACTCAATTAGGTCATTATCTTCATGAAATCAATCTCCTCCAAAACTGCATTATTCCTCATTTAATGTCCACTCTTCCATAACAGCGTTGTTGATTTGGTCAAAGTTGACTTATTCAACATGATCCAACCCCTATTCATACTCAAAGGTGCTTTATTTAGCTACATAGAAGGTCTCCTTTCACACTTGAAGTGTTTTTATTGCTGCTAAGGATATTTATGGGCCTCCCCACCCATTTATTCACCTACCTAGTGACAAAATAATCTATAATAGTCCATTTAGCTAAAAGCTAAATTTTAGGAATATTAAAGTCCTCCCCTCCAAAATTTTTCTTGTCCTCAAGAAAATGTAAAGTGTAGGTTTTAACCCTGTATAGAAATTATCTACAAACGAATCTTAAAATAGAAAATAAACAATAGCGAGAGCATAAAACATAAAACAGATAAGCACAGATATTTTCCCCTAGATCCCAAATCAGGACGACCAGCTTGATTTTTCATTATATTCCTTTTTTTGTTACAACACATATACATACATGTTGAAGCATACATAAACCCCAATCCATTAACCCTGGATTAGAACATAACCGTAGTTCCCTTGACCGGGTCTACAAAATACCAGGGGCCGAAAACCATCATACCCCAAAACCATGTGCAAACCCATGCACAAAACCATGGGTGGGTCCGGCCACTGGAAAATAAGGTCCAAAAAAAATTTCCCGAGGCGCTACCCCAGACCTCGACAGGGGGGGTTGTCGCCCACCCTATGACCCCCCTGTTGCACCCTGCGCAATGTACGGGGGGGGCTATCGCTCCCCCATGCATGACTAGTCGTGGAAATAATATAACACGTAACCAACATAAAGGTGGAGAAAAATTCCTCCCCTCCTCCTCTTGTGGCCTCCTCATCAATAGTCCCCACCATTGCTTTAGATATTCTACAATAATCATGTCTCCCAATGGCTCCTCCTGTTGGTGTCCGGATATGAACAGAATTCAACCCTTTTTCCACATAAATTATCAACCCGAGGGCGTTAGTTATTTCAAGACTAATGGAAAAGTATATGCAGATACAAGCACATGGTCCATTGTAGATCACAGGTTTAATCTATAACACACATAGCACTGTAACAGCAATGAAATGAAGTGCATAAATAAAAGGCATCCACAACAACTAACGTGACTGTAACAAAAAATAAATAATCACACTAAACACAACACTGCAAAGAAAAGAAGGAATACTGCAACACCTGATCACAAGAGTGGGCCCAACTCTTCGATCAGGGTTGCGCAAACTCAAGAATTACAGGAGAAAAAACAAGTTGTTGTACGTTCAATTAATGATAAAAAGGATTGAATACAAAGTTTTTATGTCCCAGGGCCTCCCTCAATTCACAACCCGTAGGCCTCTTTATAAAATTGTCCTGAAACCCCTAATTCCTCTCAATGAGTCCATTGTTACAAAAATACATCTTGTTACAACGACAACTGGGTTGCCCAACAAGAAACCGTAAGAAGGCCTAAGATAGTGCTGATATACCCATGGCTGTCATGTTGTAGCAGCAAATAAGGAAGATGAGGGAGATGATGGGTTGTGCCTTAACTCGTGGCCACAATGCTCCTTTTGTAGCCAGATCTGAAGAAATATCGGATTTAATATGTAGAAAGGTAAAACCTCCATGAAAAATACATCATTAATAAAATATCCCATAAAATATAGGAAGAAGGGTTTTACCTCATGCTTTTAAGATAAATAATGGCACAAAGAGATAGAAAGATAGGGTAAAATGGGAGAGGAAAGTATACAAATCTGGTACCCAACATCTCCCCCCAACTGATCTATCTGCATGTCCTCATGCAGCTCGTCGTCTCCTCAGATCCGGATTTGACTGACTGTGATCGGCATGAAGCTATGTGAGGTCATATTCTGTAGCCATTTCTGTTCCTGGTGGGTTATATCCTTCTGTCAAAAAAACGTCCTTTGACCAGTCTGGTTCAACGTTATACACAAGAGTATACTGCACAGCTAGCAGCCATAAAAGGGGAAATTGAAATCTCAATCCCATCCATCTAACCCCACAGGTATGAATGCATGCCACATAACGTAGCATCCTCTCTAAGGCACGTGCAATATTAGGTGCCCCAAATGGTTCTTTTCCTGATAGCTGAGGAGGACAACATCCATATTTTCTGACAACTGTCCAGTGCTTCCTTGCGAAATGTTTTAATCTGGCCGACACATAGTTCAGCGCACCATTTCTGGGTTTCCAATGCATGTTCCTTATGGCCCTCAATCTGCAGAGCTGTATAATGCTTATTATAAATGGTTGAGGATGGATTATTCTCTCTTCTCATCATCAACGGCATGTTGGCTTAATTTTCTTTAAATGTTTCCCAGGCCTTTCTCCATTTAATCTGATTAATGGTATAGGAAGTGAATTCTCTTAAATGGATGTCTCCCATGAATGGAACAGGGTTAAAGGACTGATCATGCCTTAAGTAATACCCATGCATATAGAGCTCACACATCAAATGTTGTATGATAATGTCATGAATGTTCAAAATACGGAGAAATTGGATGGGGTCTTCAATTTAGTACCAAATTTCCTTATATATAATTTCAATACAAAAGAAAAGAAATTTTTCATGATAGAATAAGGCATAGAAATGTGTAGGAGTTATGCAGGCCATTACCTGCTGTGCTAGGTAGAACATCTCCTCCTCATCTGTCTTTAGAAACTGAACTTGTGCTTCCAACTCTTCTATCCTGGCCTTCTGTTTGGCCTGGTTCAGCCGTGCCTTGTATAACTGATCCATGTACCATGTGATGACTCCAGAAGCATGTTCTCAAACCCTAGTTGTTTCTTTCTTATGGTTGCTCACCGCAGACTGCCACTTTTGAATTTCAGTGACTAATACAAATTGTTGACCTTCAAACAACTCTTTGATCGGGCCAGTCTGGGTAGCTGCAGTGGAGGCTTCAATCTTCGGCTTTATTGCCCTCCATTTGTAGATTTTTACCTTCCATTTTAAACGTGAAACTTGCTTCTTCAAATCTTGAACCTCCCTTTTCAGTCTCATGGTTTCACTGAACTGCAGCTGATACCTGTTTTTGAGAGGTAACCTTCTTTTCTCACACTGTTCAACCCATTCATGTTTAACGATGAATTCTGTTTTTGGGCCTATGAAAGGCTCAAAAGGCGGCGGACTGCTACCGACATCCTCTACAGATTATTTTGTCAAGCCCTTCTGGCTGGGCCCCCTATCCACAGGGGCTTCTTCTTCTACATTTCTTCTGGGAATTCCTGTTGTTTGGTCAGCAATTTCGTTGATCCCCCTATGTTCTGATGTTTCTACAGGAACTTCATCTTCATTGTGAACCTCTAAGTGTTCTGGTTCAGTAGTGTCTGGGCCAATCTTGGCCGTGTCAACAAGTTTTAGTACCGGGCGAACAGCCACTTCTTCCATTAACCCTTTGGGCGAGCGAAATCCCCTCACCCCTCTGGGCATCATGGAATGGAACGGAGAATAGGGAATAGACCCATCATCTTCATTTTCTGTTTGGACCAAGACTTCATGCATTACCACCTCAACCGAAGTTGATGATGGTTCTTGTGGAGCAGCATCGATTCTATGTCTCAATTCCCTTCTTTCCTCTTGCCCTTTGCTTACCATTTCTTCTTCATGGGTCGATACTGGTTCTTGTGGAATAGTATTGACCACCTACTTCATTCCTTCTTTACCCTCCTGTTCCTCAATATTCACCTTTGTTTCCATAGTAGGTATCGATTCCTAAGGTCCAGCGTCGATTACGCGAGCTGACTCCTCCTATTCTAGCCGAATTGGGGGTGGTTCTTGTGTAACAGCCCCACCTGTATCAACATCCATATCTGTCTGGGCAGGTGATGTTGTTTCTTTCGAAACATCATCACTTGCCATTCCTCTATCCACAATTCCATTCCTTTTTTCTTCCTTGACAAAGGTTGATGACTGTATAACGGTATCAATTTCCTGCATGATGTCCATAATTCCTTCCTCTATGGGTTCTTCAAGTGAGGTTGTTTCTTGTGTGACAGCCTTGTCTATGTCTCCAACTACTTCCTCCATACTCATCTCTTCTTCCTTGGGTTCCTCCTGATCAATTTATGTTTCCATTTCCTCGGGTTCCTCTTGATCAATTTCTATTTCCATTTCCTCGGGTTCCTCTTGATCAATTTCTTCTTAATATTCTTCTTCCGCCTAACCAGCTGGAGAAGCTGGTTCTTCTTCTCTAGCAGCAATCGTAGCTGCTACCGCTTCTTCTGAGGATCCACAGAGTTCCACCCAGGAAACCCGTAGCCTGCTTATTGCATGCACGACCAATAATCACACCAATCCGTGGTTAGAAAGTACTGCCATCATCCAGCGAGAGCGCCGAGCAGACTATGCCATATGCTGCAATTGTTTCAATAGGAAGAATGGCATATTTAGGGCATGCACCTGATTCTGTGGAAATTGGAGGTGTGTTAGAATTTTGAAGTGATACTTAAATAGCGCTGAGGCCCGAACCTCGTAGGTAATGTATTTTATTACGAAACCTGCAACTTCATTCCAAGGATATGGCACAGTTCTACGCTCATATCCTCTGCCCAATTGAACGACAATTTCTCCTGCCTGCAAGAACAATTCGGGAAATTCTGGGAGAGAAAATTTCTGAGAAAACCATTGCTGCCCCTGTTGTCTCAGCCTACTAACCTCTACAATTACCTCCTCTATGACAGGAAATTCCAGACCTCTAACCTGAGAATAATTCTCCTCTAAATTGAGTGTGAATCCCATTGTGATACCTCCATCAAATCCCTGCAATCTGTCAAAGTAGATATCCCACCTTGCGTCGACAAATACTTGCCAAACCTCTAGATTGCTACAAACTAAAACTGTGTTTTCAGGCTCATCCCGCACAGCCAGCCTACCCATACTGTGGAGACTTGTAGCAACACTTCCTATAGCAGCAGACCGTTGGGCAAGGTGGCGGGTACCAAATTCGGAGGAACAACATAGTGAAAATGGAAAGGTGGTAACGGTAAATACGGTTGGTAACTCTCGAAAACCAAGAAAAATCATGAAAGAGTATGGTAAGTGTGGTAAAATAGAAATAATAATTGTTCGTACAGGGTGGAAAAGACATCTTACGAATCCCAATACGATTCGAATGATGATACCACATATTGATGGGAATCGTAAGGTATACCATGAGCGAAATGTCATACTTAACTTATGAGGCAATTATTACACCGTCCTTAGCATGGCGATACCCCCCCCCCCCCAACTTAAAATTTTTCCATCCACGACATTAAAATCTTCATATGGGATATTTAATTAAATCAGTAAAATTCACGTGGAGGCGTACCTGACGGCCTACCTGGATGATGTGATGGTTGGTAGGATGACAGCGCAGTAATGATGTGGATGGTGTAATAGCATCAGTGTAACAGCATCAGATGTAACAACAGCATATTAATAGCATCCGGTGTAGCAGCATTAGAGTAACAACATCCATGTAACAACATCCGTGTAACAACATCGGAGTAACGGCATCGAAGTAACAGCATCGGTGTAACATCATCGGAGTAACAGCGTCAAAGTAACAGCATCAGTGTAACAGCATCAGCGTAACAACATCCGTGTAACAACATCAGAGTAACAGCATCAGAGTAACAGCATCTAGTGTAACAGCATCAGAGTAACAACATCGGTGTAACAACATCGAAGTAACAGCATCCGGTGTAACAGCATCAGAGTAGCAGCAACCGAATAACAACATCATGAGAAGCAACAACCGAGTAACAACATCCGGTGTAGCAGCATTGATCAAGGAGTAACAACATCTAGTAACAGCACTTGGTGTAACAGCATCATGAGTAGCAGCAACCGAGTAACAATGACATGAGTAGCAGCCACCGAGGAACAACACCATGAGAAGCAGAAACTGAGTAATAGCACCATGAGTAGCAGCAACAAGAAAATTCTTGATTTTCACTCCTTAGTCGTAGCTCCTGCAAAAAGACAAGAAAATAGAACATAATTCTTTATATATATATATATATATATATTTTTTTTATTTTTATTTTTTTTTTTTTTACAACTAGGGTGCAGAGGAAGGATTCTTTGCGTTGATAACCCTCAAACTATATTTCTCATAGAGTTGTTTAATAAAATCATCCTTAGAGGCCAACCGGTGGTATAGTCTCAGGCGATGTCCATTGTCTGTAAAGGAAGTACGTGTATCGTCAATTGTGACTAGCCTGGCTGTTCCATTATCAAATACAGCGTCCACCTCATAAGGTCCCATCCAACGAGTGCAAAGCTTTCCCTTAAAATCCTTAAAACGAGAGTTATATAGTGCCCAATCTCCACTTTGAAACACCTTATTTTTAATAAACTTATCGTGCCATTTCGTTCTCTGCTGCTAGATAGCAGTAGTTCACTGGACAACCATTAAACGTATTTCATCAAGTTCATTAAGCTGAGCCAAACGGTGTTTCTGGGCATCTTACAGATCTAAACCAACTTCTAGAGTTGTTCTAAGCGTGCTTATTTCAAATTCTATTGGAAACAACGGGGATTTCCCATAAACCAACTCGAATGGTGAAAACCCGGTTGTATTCCACCATGTTGTTTTGTATGCCCAAAGAGCCTCTGGAAGCTTTTGAGCCCAATCCCGACGATGGTATGCCACAGTTTTTGTCAAAATGTTTTCTAATGTCTTGTTTGTGCTTTCTGCTTGTCCATTCGCCTGGGGATGGTATGGAGATGTCACTTTGTGCTTAACCCCATATTTTTGCATGATATTTGCTATCTTGTGTGATGTGAATTGTGCTCCTCCATCTAAAAAAACCTCTATTGGAGTACCGTAACAAGAAAAAAATTCTTCAAATAGAAAATCTCAGACTACCTACTCTGTTGCTTTCGCAATAGCTTTAGCTTCCACCCACTTAGTCACGTAATCAGTACAGACCAAGATGTGGACTTTCTACTGGGAGGGTGGGTTAAAGGGTCCAACGAAGTCAATAGCCCATTTCTCAAAAGGCTCGAGGACTACCTGTGCCTGCAAAGGTATTTCATCAGCTTTACCGAGCTGCCTGATACGTTGGCAACTATCACACCTCCTAACATAATTCTGAGCATCACAAAAAATGGAAGGCCAGTAATATCCCATTTGTAGTACCTTATGGCCTATTCTTTTGTCTGCAAAATACCCTCCACAAGGGCCATCATGCGCAACTTTCAATACTTCATAAATATCATCTTGAGGCACACAGCATCGGATCTGCTTATCTGCTCCTGTATGAAAAAGGTACCCTGCCATCCAAGAATATCGGGCACTATGATGAATAATATTTCACTGTTCCCTATATGACAAATGAGGAGGCACTTTCCCTATAGCAAGATAGTTAGCAATATCTGCATACCACGGAGGTTTAGTAGAAACTGAAAAAAGATGTTTATCGAGAAAACTGTCTTCTATTGGTGTCCATTCATCATTGTTATCCATTCTAGATAGGAAATCAGCTACTACATTATCTTTTCCTGGCTTATCTACTATTGTAATATCAAATTCTTGAAGCAATAGTAACCATCTCGTAATACGGCTAGGATTAATAGGTTTATTTATCAAATACCTTAATATTGCATGATCAGTATGGACAATAGTAGAGTACCTGGTGATGTAGTGTTGGAACTTATTGATAGCGTAAATGACAGCTAAGAATTATTTTTCTGTCACCGTATAGTTTAGTTCAATAGGAATTAAATTCTTACTGACGCAATAAATTGCATGTGGTGTTTTTTCTACCTGTTGTCCTAAAATAGCCCCTACTGTTGTCTGAGAAGCATCAGTATATATGTGAAATGGTAATTCCCAATCAGTTCTTCGACGGATTGGGGCCGTGCACACCAGCCCCTTAATTTTCGTGAAGGTTATCTCACAATCTTCAGTCCACAAAAATTATGCATCTTTTGTTAGCAATTGAAATAGTGGGTGTGATATTTTAGCAAAATTTTCTATAAAGCGCCTGTAATAACTAGCACAACCAATAAAGCTACATACCTGTGTGGATGTTTTGGGTATCGGGAAATGTAATATCACCTCTACTTTAGCCGGATCAACTTGAATTCCAGCGACTGAGAGAAAATGTCCCAGTACTACTCCTTCTTCCCTCATCATATGGCATTTGACTGTACTCAACGATACATGGGTCTGTTTACATCTTTTGAGTACCTTCTCCAAATTTTCCAATCCTTCCTCAAATGAGTTCCCATATGGAGTAAAATCATCCATATAGATTTCGATGTTATCATCGATCAAATCAGAAAAAATTCCCAAGATTTCCCTCTGGAAGGTAGCAGGAGCATTACACAGGCCAAATGGAAGGACCCTATATGCAAAGGTTCCCCACGGGCATGTGAAAGTTGTCTTGTCCTACTCTTCTGTGGCTATCTGGATCTGGTTATATCCGCTGAATCCATCGAGGAAGGAAAAGAACTTCTTTCCAGCCAAGGTTTCTAGGACTTGGTCAATGAATGGAAAAGGAAAATGGTATCTTTGTGTTGCCTTATTTAGTTCCCTATAATCTACACAGATCCGCCATTTACCATTTTTTTGGGAATGATAACTAGCGGGGATACCCATTGGCTATCTGAGATGGGATAAATGAACCCTACATCCAACAATTTTTGTAATTCTTCTTTAACAATGTTTTTAAGAGCAGGATTCATCCTCCGTTGAGGCTATTTTACAAGGCGGAAATATTCCTTAATGTAAATATGATGAGTGCATAGGCTGGCAGGGATACCCTTCGTGTCGGTATAATCCCAAGAAAAAGATTCCTAATGATCTTGAAGGACTTTCAAAAGTTGTTTGGTCTAAGATTCAGACAGGTTCGGGTTCATATTAAGTGTTTTCCCTGGTTCAATCTCGATTGGAGTACTATCCTAGAATGGGGTTACATGAATGTCCTCAATGTCATCTTCTGGTTCAATGTTTTCCTGTGTCTCACAGCTCATAGCAGATTCTAGAATATGTCGAGTTCGATCGGGAATAGAATTGGAATCATTAATGAAGGTGTTAATGGCATCATCTTCAGTTTCTGTTTTAAATTGAAGGGCGTGGCCAATAGTGAGAACTGGTCTAACATCTTCATTTTCAGGTTCAGGCTCTTCTGCAGGTAAAGGTTTCTGACTAGGTAATGATTTTTCAGATGGGCTTTGTTCCGCAGGAGAATAGAGCTTGAGATTCTTCGTAATTGTCCCGTTTGATATGATCATGTGTCCAGACCGACATCCTATGTAGGCATCTGCAGTTTCCAACCAGGGCCTTCCTAGGATCAATGGGTGGCCACCTACTGAAGGTTGAGTCTGCAATATAAGGAGGTCCACAGGGTAATGCCATGAGTCTACTGAAATGATCACATCCTCTAATTTCCCTACTGGTTTAATTTTGGATCTGTCTGTAAGTTCCAGGATAGTAGGGGTTGGTTTAATGTTTCCAAGTCCTAATGTGTTCATTGCTTCAGCAGTGATAATGTTAATAGCCGCTCCCAAATCCACCAGTGCATTTGGGATTTCAATCCCATTAATTTGTACTGTTAGAATCTAGTTCCCAGGGTCTCTGTATTTTACAGGCATGATCTTTCCTAACATGATATCGGATAGTCTGCCTGTTACATGAATAGTTAATGGATCCTTAGGTTTCCTCCCTGGTTTCTTTGAGCAATATTCCTTCAGAGTTTTTGCATAAATAGGTACATCCCTCATAGCTTGTAAAAGGGGTATTTTAACAAAAATATTCTGCAGTTACCTTAGGAAGTCAAATTCTGCTTGAGGGTTTGGTTTGCTCAAGGTCAATCTTACGGGATATGGGGGAGATATTAAATGACCTTGATTGGGAACAACTTAGGGAGGTGTTTGATTTATTACGTTTTGATTTGAATTCTCCCTCATTGTTCTTTGTTCTGGTTATGTGTCTTCACCGTCAAATTGTTCTATAATAATAGGTGAAGTAGGCACATTTACTACCTGGCCAGACCATAGATTTATCTCATTGAGTCCTGCGGTAGAAATGTTGTAGGATGGAAGGTTCAAAGTGTCTGTTTGTTAAACCCCTTTATTATTCGGATTTGGGTTGGGTTGGATAGGACGCTGGGGTCTAATGGCTGCATTTTCTGGGGGCACATTGGAAGGAAATTGAAGTTGTTGTTGAGGCTTAGGCTGAGGAAACTGTCTAGTGGGAGGGGATCCACGCCAAGTCTGATTCCATGAAGGATTCGGACTGGCTTGAGGAACCCATTGTTGCCAAGGGGGATACTGATATTGAGGCCGCATGGCTAAAAATGGTGCAGATTGGGGACCCATACTAAAATAATGAAAGTACTGGGATGGGTCCTGAAACATACATGTATTCACCACTGGTGGTCGAGGTTGCCATGGCTTCTTCTACCCCATAAAGTATAGTTGGTCCACCGTGCTTTCCTCGGTTGCTCCTTGGAAAACCACTTTCAGCCCGGGCAAGGAAGGACATGCACTGGTTGCGTGAGTCTGTTCGCAGATCGTGCAGGCTTCCACTGTGTTCAGCGAGCATTCCTTTAAAGGGTGTTTCTTTCTGCACTGAGGGCAGAATATGGCCATGTTTTTTCCAACTCCATTTGCTTCTGTTTTTCCTGTAGAGTGTCCATTTTGGCTGATAGCGTGCTCAAGATATCGGTCCTCAGATTATCTAGTATATTTCCAATCTTTGCTTTTGTGACCCCTCCACCAGTGGTCTTCAATGACCGAATACCCTGTCCACTTCTTGCAACCCCCCGCAAACATTTGATACAGTAGTCACAGATAGTTTCTAAGTTTTCTTTTGAAATATCCCCTTTTCCCACTATATTCAGGAGTTGCAAAGAGTCTTCCCTGAGTGCTCTGAGAAGAATGATATTTAGAATGTCCTTATCCAAGTCACTATGTCCAGACCTCTGCAATATGTATTTAAATCGTTCTACACAGTCCTCCATATTTTCATCCTCCTTCTATGCAAATTTAAATATTTCCTCCTTAATGTCACGGGACTTACAATAATCTTGGTACTTTTCCAATAAATATTTTTTCATTTCTTCCCATGAGGTAATCGTGCTTTCCCCTAAACCCATGAACCATCTCAAGGCTGTCCCTTTTAAGGTAGCAGGAAATGTTTTTAATTTTTGAGCATCAGTCATATAGTCATATCCTCGACAAAAAATATCAAATTCGAAGAGGAACGTATCAGGGTCTTCAGAAGAGAGCCCATGAAAACTAGGCAAGGTTGTCAAAGGGATGGGTCTCATTGGTGCATCACTTGTAACATTTCCAATTGGAAAATCAATAGAGGAACTTACAGGTGCCATAAATATCCTCCAATACTCACTTGGAGTTTCGACTAGTTCCACAACCGGTATCTAGAGTGATTCAACCGAAGATGGTCACACCGCACTCCCCCGGTCCCTTGGTGAATCAAAGTCCTTCAAAAGTTCCTTTACCAGATCAAAATCACTTAACTCAGCAACGGGAATTTTTACAACGTTGCCTTGGTCTCTTGGGGACAAAAACCCTTTTTGAGGTTCTTCTTCCCAGTTAGAGTTGCTTAATTCTTCTGATCCCTTACTTGCCACTTCTTCCACTTTTGTTGTAGAAAGAACACCTTCTGGTACCATGGATGGCACTGATTATTCCACAGACTGCCCTTTGAACTTCGTCTGAACCCTAACCCTAACAGCAGCACGAGATGATGCCTCAGATCTAGATTTTTCAATAATTTCCTGAATATATGTCTTCCTTCCCAGATCCTTCCCTTTCTTTGGGGGTCTTCCTCTGCCCCTCTTGTTCAGATCTTTGTTCATACAAATTTTGGAGAGGGTTCATCAAATAAAATCAATCAATCGCTCAGGACCCGAAGTAGGACAGATAACTTCCTCCCCGATATGAGAGAAAAGATTCACAGAAAACGAAAAAAAAGGAAAAGGAAAACAAAATCGAAGTTCAGGACCTGGAGCAGAGTAATAACATACCCTCCCCAGGATGAGAAATTTTCCCTTAGAAGGAAACAACAGGAAATAAAAATAGAAAGACTGGACTACGCCCGAGACTTAGGGCAAGGTTTTACAAAACACCTTCTCCAAGACGAGGGTTTAATTCTACAGAAAACAAAATAATAAAAGAAATAGGAAAGAAAAAAAGAAAAAGGAAAACACAAGGCACTTACGCTCAGGACTTGAAACTGGGCAATATATTCCCACCTCAAGACGAGAGATCGACTCTGAGATCTGTTGCAAATCCTGTTCTTGCACATGTTAGCCTTCCCTGGCAACGGCACCAAAATGTTGGTGTCCGGATATAAACAGAATTCAACCCTTTTTCCACATAAATTATCAACTTGAGGGCGTTATTTATTTCAAGACTAATGACAAAGTATATGCAGAAACAAGCACATGGTCCATTGTAGATCACAGGTTTAATGTATAATGCACATACCACTGTAACAACAATGAAATGAACTGCAGAAATAAAAGGCATCCATAGAAATTAACACGACTGTAACAGCAAATAAAGAATCACACTAAACAAACACTACAAATAAAAGAAGGAAGAACGCAGCACCTGATCACAAGAGTGGGCCCAACTCTTTGATCAGGGTTGCGGAAACTCAAGAATTACAGGAGAAATAGTAAGTTGTTGTACATTCAATTAATGATAAAAAGGATTTTTTACAAAGTCTGTATGTCCCAAGGCCTCCCTTGATACACAACCCGTAGGCCTCTTTATACAATTGTCCTAAAACCCCCGATTCCTTTCAACGACTCCATTGTTACAAAAATACATCTTGTTACAACAGAAACTGGGTTGCCCAACAAGAAACCGTAAGAAGGCCTAAGATAGTGCTGATATACCCATGGTTGTCACACTGTAGCAGCAAATAAGGAAGACACTGGAGATGATGGGTTGTGCCTTGACTCACGTCGCAACGCTCCTGCTGTAGCCAGATCTGAAGAAATATCGGAGTTAATATGTAGAAAGGTAAAACCTCCATGAAAAATACATCATTAATAAAATATCCCATAAAATATAGGAAGAAGGGTTTTATCTCATGCTTTTAAGATAAATAATGGCACAAAGAGATAGAAAGATAGGGTAAAATGGGAGAGGAAAGTATACAAATCCGGTACCCAACACCTCCCATATGTGCAAGTTGAATTGGTGAAATAACCAAATGGCTCTCATCATGAGAAAGTGGAAGGTCTATATGGAAACCTTCTTGTTTTCCAATGGACTCCTCAAGGTAGGAGTGATGACAAACACAGGGGACCTCATTCCCAATGAGAAACTCCCATCTCTATGCTATCATCCAAATAAAGTGAGCAATCCCCTGTGTATGCAATGTGTAGGGGATGCATGGCTAAAAAGGAGAGATCAAGATATTCGACTCACACTATCTCTCTCTCCATTTATGATATATGTGTAATTTTCTTGGACTGCAATAATATGGTCATTAAGAAGCCAAAAGGTACTTGGAATCTCAGGGCCCCACTCTTTGGTTATAGGAAACTCTGTTTTCAAATCCACCCCACATATAGTGAATAGAGGATCATCACCATATGGGCTCCAAAATAAATATGGACTAAGTGCCACATGGCATAATGGATGGTGACAATAGCCCCTCAAGTGATACTAGTGTTGTTATTCTTCTAGCTATTTCAAAACATGATATGATAAGTGGTCATCCAACCACTGACTTGCTGCCATAAGCTTCTCAAAAGCTTGAAAATAATAGAGGACATTAGGTGTTGGTTGAATATGAACCAAGAAAAACATGACTTGCCCAAAGTCCTCCATAAATTGGTCATCCCCATCACTGAATGTAGTCCCAAAAGGACCATGAAATCCATAAATAATTTTGCTCTCTTGTGGAGAAATGTACTGCAAATGCAGGGTAAAGGAGTGCACATACATTGTTACTTGATAAATAAGCATCAAAACACAATCTTTACCATATATTGTAGATAAGTTGGTGAAGAGGTCCATAGATGAGCCTTCCCATCTCTCCATTAAAAGGGAAAGTGATTGAAACAACCTTGCAAGGTGGTTTCTTCCCTCCTCATACATCAAACAAGCTACATATCTCCTGATATGTTGGTGCACATCTTCTTTGAGATCCTCCCAGTAGAACCCCTCCATGATGGTGTGATAAAACTCAATGAAGTCTACATGTCCTGAAGAGAGTACCTCATATGCTATATGTAGAATATCCTTCTTGAGCTTGGAGTCTCTAGTCAAGTAGATCTGATCATGGAAATAAATGACTCCATAAACCACTCTATACCTCCCATTTGTCACTTTCCCATCAAGAACCTTACATGTGAAGAGGTTCTTGGAATATTCCACCAATAGTTAGGACTACCAATATGGATCTAGGCTTCCCAACAATGACAGTGTTGTAGAAATCTGAAATGAAGTATCTGTCACATCATAACTCTCCTCTTTGACATGCTCAATGCCAAAGCCACATGTTGGATTAATGTTACCCCACTTTTGCTACCTCTCTTGCAGCTGATCTTGCCCAAGACAAGATTGGAATACACAGAAGTTGTTATTCATCAGTAATTTTTTCCTTTGTAGATGACTAAATGCTTATCCTAAGATTTCTAGAAACAAATTTCATAAACATTGTTATTTCTAGAAATCTCACTGCCTTCATTATCCTTAAGATAATTTTGCACTATTTCATCATTCAATCATTTCAAGATTTGCCTACCAATCCCAGAAAACCCATTAGGGGCTCATGTCACTCATTTTGTCTTTATTTTGTCACTTTTGGCCCAAATCCTCTGTTTTGTTTTGCCTAACCCCCCCCCCCCCCCCCCCACTGCTACCTAATACCACCAATCAAATAGCTTTGTTGTGTCTCCCAAAAAATACCCCAAACATTGATGGTCTCACAACTTTCTCTGTGGGCTCTTTAGATAAATCAAGTACATTGGATTTTGGATCTTCAATACATCAATTTATCATAAAATCTGTTTTACACTTGATGACCCCAAATTCTAAGTTTCAGTCCAAAAGCCAAGTCCTAGGAACCCCCACTAGGTCACCTATGGTTTCACAGGTCATAAGGTGGTTTTGGTGTCCTAAAAATCTATTTTTTTCCTATGTAAAGAGGTTGCATTCAAAGAAGAAGAAGGACAAGTAACTTTGTCCAAAACTGATCAAAAAACCATTCAAGAAAGGCTTCCTTGGCCAAAACACAAATTCTGCAAGGGATAGCTACCTTTGTTCACATTTCTGCAAGAATTAACAAGATGGTCATCGGCATAATAAACGGTAAGGTAAGAGGGTGAATCATCACAAGAAGACAACCACAGCAAAGGAGAGGCAGCATGCTTATGTTCAAAGACAATTAGGGTTTTAAGGACTGATTGGAAAAACATTGTTGCCAAGAAAGGAGGCATAGGAGCAAATAATTCATATGATATATCATATCAGAAAGCATAATTCCATACCAAATCATAAACATCACGCCTCCATCATTTTCCAAGAATCCATTCCAAGAGACAAGCCATGTGTCACACCTAGGGCCAGTTTTTCTTCAAACTATGTTTCTGACCAAACAGAGATGAATTTGAAAAATGTGAGAGAATGTTTTTTCCAATATAGGCCCAAGAAGAAAAACCTCCTTCAATTTTTACACACGTATCATGGTTTGGGAGCAATATCAAAAACACAGGTGTCATGGGAGAATTTCTGCACTGCTGGAGTGACCTAGGGAAAATCAGGTTTTCTCATAGCTGGAATGTCCAAATGATTTTTTTGATGAGTCAAATGACAACTAGACTTTAAGGGCTTTCAAATGAGATATCATGAGCTCAATTTGGAGTTTAGGAAGGCCTCCAAAAGGTTTCTGCACCAGCACTCTACATTTATGCACTAGCACTTTGCATTTATGCACCATCATTCAGCACTTTTTGAACAGTGTTGGGAAAATCCGTTTTTGGACAGGTAAATGGACACCAAAGGTAAAACCAAAAGAATTTTTTGAAATTAGACTCGGCAATCTTTCCAACAAGCTATCACGGAGCTCATTCCGACACCGGGAAGGCCTCCAAATGCCCTCTGCAAATTGGCACTGCGCACAAACGGAGTGGCACTGTGCACAGAGGAAATTTGGCCAAAGTTTCCAAAAAGTGGCCAAGTGAAAAACATGGTAAACCTAATGCACATATCTCTGTCAAAAGGACATATCAATGTCAAATCTCCAAAGGGAAAAAGACATGTTTCAGGTCACCTATAATCAAAAATGCCCAAGGAGGTAAAAACAGGGTTTTCAATTTGATGAATATATGCCAAAGGACAGTTTGAAAAAGTGCCCAGGCTTTCAAAAGAAAAGGGGATAAAAAGGACATCTACATCCCCTCAGCTAGCCATCATCACAAAAGAAGGAAAGATTCCTTGAAAGAACTTTCAAAACCCTGCAAAAGACAAAAGGTTGTAAGTCAAATGGAAAAAAGATTGAAAATCATAGTAAAGTGGGTTTAGAACTTTGATTTATTTCTCTCAAGGGTATAAAGGTGCCTTTGTTCCACTTCAAATTCATTTAGCCCCTGAAAAAGAGAAAAAATGCTTAAGGAAGAAAAACAGAGTTTTTCTGGTCATTTTTTGGCAAAATTTCCGGGCACTGCGCACAGACAGACTGGCATAGCGCACAGGGAGAAAATCCAGTGTTAAATAACATTTTTCTACGCCCAGATGGGTCGACGCTATGCACAGGCAGTGGTGCGGCGCACAGAGGAAATTTAGCCAAAATTGCCAAAAATTGCTCAAATCACTCTTTTTTCTTCCTCAAAGTTTCCCCAGGCTCCTGCACGAGTTAGACAAGATAATGACAGTGGTAATGAGGGAGAGCAAGAGGGAAATTATGATCAAGAAGAGGAAAACGGTGAGGCACAAGAAGAATTTGATGAAGGGGACAATGAAGAAGAAAAAGACCCTAATAGGACAGTCAGTGATGAGCAAGACAAACAAAGAGATAGTCATGATAGTCATGACAGCTGTCATGACTGTCATACACAAATCAGCCTCCTAATGATGATAGAAGTGAAGATAGCCCAGAGGATCATGAAGAAAAAGACCTTTATGAGGAACAAGGTCAAAGTGAGGTAAGTACAGAAGCTAATGATCAATTTAAAAGCCAAAGTGATAGTATAGAGGGTAGTGAGGAAGATAATGATGATGATGATGCTAAAGATCAAGAAAGCAGTGACCCAATGAGGCATGAGGTGACTCATGGAAGCCATGGAAAAAACGAAAAATATGGTGACAACACCAAGGGTCAAAACAATGATGAAAACACTTTCAAAACTACCATTAGCACTCCTCTCACATGCACATACCACAAAGGGAAGAGAGATGTGTTTGCTGCCTCAAGAAGGCAAAGGGCCATCTCTTCTCTAGCTATCAATCCATTGGACAAGGGCAAGGAAAAGATGAAAAGGGGTGAGCAGCAGGTAAAGGTGAGGAGAAGTAAGAGAATCAAGAAAACTACTCAAGAGCCTCAATTCATTGATCTAGACAGTGACAATGAGGACAAGGAGATGACCACCAGATTTCTACTCTTAACCAAAGTTGCACAACTTAAGGAGTGGGAAAGAGACTTCGAGATGGCACAACGTTTCATTCAGTATTACAATAATGAGCAAAATAACTTCAAGAAGATGAAAAAGGGTCTTGCTCTCCAGAAGAAAATGACCAAGCACTATGCAAAGAAAAACAAGCTTGCTTGTGCCAAACTGAAGGAGGCCCTCATGGAGATAAAAACCCTAAAAGAGGAAAAAAAGCATGATAGCCTTGTATTTTTGGCTTAGGCTTCTCAACAGGTGTCCAAGACCTCTTGAGGGACCACTCCACCAATTTTGGGCAAAATTGAAAAAAAAAAATGTGTTTTTGAAATTTTGAGGCCTCTATGCGCAGCACCCTTGGCGCTACGCACAAATTTGGTGCATCCTAAGCTTGCAAGCTTTACATTTTTGTATTCCTCTCATCATCAGAAATTTTCTCACAAAATTTCAGATCATTTGGAGCAGTTTTGACCCCCCAAAAGGTCCAAAAACACCAAAATTTTGACCATTCTGCCTCATTTTCAGGCAAGGTGTTGCGCATAGAGCAGTGTTGGGAGAATGGATTTTTGGAAAGGAAAATGGAACTCATTCAGAAACCCAAATGTAGATCTATAAATCCAACTCATCAGGCTTTCCAACGAGCCATCACGGATCAAAATCCAACATCGGGAAGTGGTCCAAAACTTGGCTACAACAGAGCCTATTTTCTGTTGGAAGTGGCGGTGCACACAAAGAAGTGCTGGTAGAATAAGATTTTGGACAGGAAAATGGCACCCATTTAGGAAAAATAAAGCATTTCTGGAAAGTAGACATATCAGTCTTTCCAACGAGCCATCACGGAGCCAAATCTGGGATCGAGAAGGGGTCCAAAACTTAGTCACAAAAGACCATTTTTTCTGCTGAAGTGGCGTTGTGCACAGACTCTGTCTAAGTGTGTTTTGGACCAAAAGTCAACAAAACACACTCATTTATTGCAAAATGATATTTTTGAGTTTTTTAAGGCAAAACAGTCTAGAATTAGGTGCAAATAGTTATTTTGGCATTTATTTCTTAGGATATTATGTGCCTTGGGCCTTGCATGGTCTCTTGGCCATAAATGATATTTATGGTTGAATTTGACATTTTCCTGCCATATTTAGGGTTTTAGTCCTCCTTTGCTCCATAAATAGAGCATGAGGCCCTCATGTATTTGGTTGGCATTTGATGAGCTTTGAGAGCAATATACATGGTTTTATGAGCTTGGAGAAGAAATTGGAGTTGTGGAGTTGATGAATGGCTTGTTTGGCTTGATGATGGAGAAGGTTGTTTGCAGGATTCCTTAGCTTGGTGAATGGTGATGTCTTCTTAATTTGTCTATTGTTTTCCTTGTTATCATTATGTTTCATTTCACTTAGCTGCTATAAATCAGAAAAGTATAGGTTGAGACATGCTCTTTGAGGCACCTCAATCCTCCTGTTTGTTATAGCCTTGATGTTTTCTTTTGTTTGGTCTACTTGAGGAATTTTTTATTGCTCCTTAAGTTCACCTAAACTTGTTTTTGTTTCATGAATGGTTAGTATGCTAGTTAAAAAATATGATTCACGGTATGCCCTGCTTATTTGAAGCTTTCAAAACCCTATCTTGAAGCCTTTCTTTGGAATATTGTATGCTAGGTTAAGTCAAAGAGGTCTCATTTGATCTTGCCCTTTGTCCATGTTTATCAACTTGTTTCAGAGTTCTTATAGCTTTATTTATGATGTTTAGGAGTTCCCTCTACATAAATTGAGTTATTTTTCTATATTATATGTTTTCCCAAAATTCTGAAGGTGAATTTCTAAATTTAGAAGCTCTTATGATTTTATATTTCACTGAAATGTTTCTCTTGGATGTTTATTGGTTTAATATATTATCATAGAGTAAATGGTTTTCCCTAGCTCATGCTTAGTATCTTGTGTTGATCATATGCAAGACCTCCTTGTTCTTAGGTATTTGACAAAGGATTCTTGATTGCCCTTTTCCCTATCTTATTCACAAACTTGATATCTATTCCACTTCACTCATAAACCTTAAGGATCCTTTCACCTTGCTAAATTGGCCTTGCACTACACTCTAATTCATTATTTGAGACACCCTTGACTTTCATTGACTCCATAGCCCAATGGCTTTGACAGACTCTCACTCCACCTATCCTACTTGACCATCTTACCCAACCAAAACAATAAAAAACCCTACACTTAACAACTAGCCTAAAATCAAAACCCTGGAGCAAAAAGAACACATCCTTTGCACCCAATATAGAGATCCCTCTTTGAGTCCAGGAAGGCTAGGTCTTAGGGCTCCAAATACTGGTTCCATGTTACCCTGTCATTTAGTCTACCAATCTGCCAAATCACGGGACACTAACAGAAGTCAACCTCCTTTTGAAAGGTATCTCTCCTCCAAAACTTCCACAGTTTTGCCAATGCATGCAAGAGTGTTATTAACCTTTTGTCATATTCATAAATCATCCTCATGTGTGGAAGTATCATTTGCTGCCCCAAGGTTATGGAGTATCCCTTTGACACCATGCTCATGTCATCATATATTTCTGAATCATCATCTTTCAACACAAATAGCTGAGTGGGAGATAGCAATGTCCATATCAGAAAATTTCTCACCTCTCCTTTGAACCCATCAAAGGTTCTCTGCGTTGTGCTAGCTCCTTCCAAGGCTCCTTCTCTAGAAAAATATGTCAATGATGCACCATGTTGAGATAACTCTTTATTCACCTTCCAATCAGGGGGTATCCCCGGTGGAATGCCTCCATGTAAAGATACATCAAAATATGAAGTAGATTGTATAGATGAGTGGACTGATTTGTCCCTCCCTTCACTGCATAAATCAGTCTCCCTCTTCTATATATAAACCCTTTGAAATAATCAAGGGTGCATGCTCTCCATCCTTTGATGTTGATCCACCTTTCCTTCTCCTCCTTGGATCAAAGTGGTACTGCCCATCACTACTGTCACATGATGCTCCTTGGGAACCTTTTGCAAAGATGCAAAAGCTCCTCCACTTGAAGTAATAGCTTCATGCCCATATTCGTGTGGTGATGGTTCTTCTTCTGAAGTGGCAGTGTTATTACTCCCTCTCTTCTCTTCCTCCTCATCAATATTTGATAATACCTCATCAACAATGAGGGACCCTAGATCTTGGTCTTCCCTTGAAGGAGGAATCTCCATGTCTTCCTTTTGAGAAGAAAGCTCTTCATACAATGGGGATATTTCCCTTAGAAAGGTATCATACAATTTTTTATCCTCTTCAATAGAAATCTGAAGTGGAGTTGGTGCAATAGATCTTTCCAACCCGTGAAAAGGTTTTGAATGTTTATGCTTTTCTAGCTCAATCAAATATGTTTCAATTTGTTTTACATCAAATCTCTTCACTAATCTCTTAGTGAATCTTGTATAAGTAGCTATATTTGCATGATTGAATGAAGAAGATTCATAAAACCACCAAGTATGAGCCTTACCTTCAAGATGAAGCGTTGCTATCCTAAGGGCTTCCTTTTTTGAAACTTGATGTAGATGCAAATATGAATCTAGTTGATCTATCCAATCCTTGGTTGTGCATGTGGAGGACCCATCAAAATTTGGCATGAAGAATCTACCTCTTCATAAAGAATCTACCTCTTCTACTTCTGTTGTGATTGTTGGGTCTTCTTTCCTCCTTGAGTTGGAAAAATTCTTGGAAGTTCAAGTGCTCCTTGAATCTCCAAGATTGAGATTCATACTCCTGAAGATAATCACTCAAAGTCTCCTCCTTTGGTGCATATTATTTCTTCATCTCTCTTGCAGTGAATCTGGGCATAAGACTGCGTTGTGGATCATAATGTGTGGTTGCATGCTCACACCCATCATGCAAAAATCTAGGGCTTGCTTCATATTCAAACCCCCTTTGAGATTCCCTACACATATCCCTTCTTATATTCTCGATATCTCCCTTGATGCTCTGCATAGTTTGAAAAAGAAGCTTTGAGAGCTTTTCTTCCTCTCTTCCTCCAAATAATGGAGTCTTGTCTTTGTTTCTTTTGTACATCTCCTCTTCGTGTGAGAAGCTTCTCCTTATGGTGACATATTGGTTGAATGCACACGCTGAGCCAAGATTATGCTCTGATACCACTGTAATATTCCCAAATGGGGAAAGCAGAAATATAGCTCATAAAATGAAAGCAATAGCAAATATTTAACACATGAAACCATGAGACCAATATGGGGTCATAACATTATGTATTAGAGCAGCAAATCACTACAAAATAGTGAGGCATAAATCATATACACTGGGGAAACAAGCCTCCCATAAGAAATCACTCCTAAATATGAGTTGTTGTTACAATAAAAATGCCGGAGAGAAACTACAGTGTAGTCTTATTATGCCTAACTACAACTGGAGATGATACAATGATATAAAATACTGATATAAGCCCCAATAGAGTCTATACATACATATTTGGGCACTAGATCAGCTTTCCAAGGCAACCCAAGAGGGTTTCTGGAAAATGCACACAATGTGCCAATGTAAGTTGCAGCCCTAGGGCTGAAGATAAGATGCAACAACAGAAATGAGAAGATATGGCTGAAGCTGATGTAGAAACTACATATATTCTCCAATAGATCCTCTGGATGAAAAAATAGCTCCTCCACTAAATAAATCACCTCTCAAAACAGCCACTGCAACTCCTCCCTAAAATAATGCAGATCTGGACTGAAACTACGTTGTAGGGGATAAACACTCCTTAGCCTATTGCTAAATGTATCAATAAAGCTCAAGGGGCTTCCTTATAGGCCTTCCAATGGAGGGAAACCTTCCTCCACTGCAAAACTAGCTCTGAAGACACCCAAAATGATCCTCCACTACTGCACCCTGCAACACAGCACAATATTCTGCAGAAAATGCGCTGATGAAGAAATATATAGCTTGGCCTTAAGCCTGAGTGTGGAGATGAAGTACAATGATCCTCCAAGAGGCCTCTCAAGGAAATATATGGGATTCCTGCTTGGAACACCCTGTGCTAAACATCACTGCAAACTCAACTAAATAGTTGAAGAATGCCAAAAGTCTAAATAGACCATATACAAAATAATAAGCCAAAACATAACCAATATGGCTGCCATCCTCTTCCTTATATAGGTTATGAGCTTCCTTGCTTTTGGCCCCACTCAATTAGGTCATTATCTTCATGCAATCAATCTCCCTCCAAAACTGCCTTATTCCTCATTTAATGTCCACTCTTCCATAACAGCGTTGTTGATTTGGTCAAATTTGACCTATTCAACATGATCCAACCCTTGTTCATACTCAATGGTGCTTTATTTAGCTGTTTAGAAGGTCTCCTTTCACACTTGAAGTGTTTTTATTGCCGCTAAGGAGATTTATGGGCATCCTCACCCATTTATTCACCTACCTAGTGACAAAATAATCTATAATATTCCATTTAGCTAAAAGCTAAATTTTAGGAATATTACATCAGCCATACTATTTGTGCAATCAAAGTTCAGTTTGAAAGAATAGAACTTACTTTCATCATCAGGAGTTGTGATCCAAATTCCTGCTCCAGCCCCCTCTCTTCCAACTGATCCATCAAAGTGAAACAACCACCAGCCCTCTACCTTTTCTTCAATTATTTCCTGATTTTCAGCTTGTTGATTTTAAACCTCCTGAATTTCTGCTTTCATCTTCTGCTTCATCAGTTAGCTCATTGAAAATAATTGCTAATCCTAATTCAAGTTCAACAACATAAATTGGGAAATTTTGAGGTTTATCCTTACTGCTTACCATATAAGCCATTCTTGTCTCTCTGTACAGTTTTCTTTTCTCAGCAAAAATAGGAATGGTGGCATATGTTAAGTCCATCTACTTGGTGCTTTTGATTTTTTCTGCCCAAGACCTGAATAGAAGCATGCCAAACTTGGGTGGAATGTTTGCTACCACAATTTCCATTACCACTATCTTGGCAAGGACTTGTGTAAGGCCAACAACAACATCTTTTATCAATCCAATGCATTGAACTCTTTTTTAATCAAAAGAAAACAAATTTTTGTATGGCCTAGTGATTTCCAATCCCATCCTCTCCATAATCACTTTAGGCATGAGGTTACGAGAAGCCCCTGAATCCAACATGGAATTGTGTAAGGTCATATCATGGATACTAAGGCTGACATAGAAAGGAGGTACTTCTTCATTCTGCTCATCTTCCAATCTTGGTCCCAAGTAGATGGTAGGATGGTCTTCTTATACATTAAGGATATCTGCAGCTCCTGGTTGATAATTCAACATTTTTACAATTTTATTTTTGTACTCATTCACCTTAATAATTTCTCCAAAAGGGTCTGGGATCTTGATTTTGGAAATATCATTCTCCAAATTGAAAACATAAGTAATATTTTCACTCTCTTTGATAGGAAGAGGAGGTGGTAGATCCTCTCTAGCCTCAGCTTCTTTAGGAGCATATTTCTTGGGCTATGTTTTATTTGCAGTAATAGGGACATTTATGTTTCTGAGGTTGTATTGCTTCTGCATCTCAAAGATTACTTGTTGATAACCCTTAAGGTAATCAGATGGTTCTTCACCCTTGTTTACATAATGATCAAACTCATCATGCTCTTCTTTGGTAAAAAACATTCCAAACATGTTTTCATCTAGGCCATAAATGGATTCTTCTGGAATCTCGGGCTGATCTTCTTCATCAATTAAATTTTGTTGAAAAGGAAGCCTTACTTGAGGGTCAGGCTGATTTTCGTTTTCCCTTGGTCTCTGCTGATTTTGAGGCCTTCTAAACTGTGGATTTCTAAATTGTGGATTATTTTCTACAAGAGGTGTAGAAGCATCTCCAAGGTCAAGCCTATCCATAAGTTTTTCCATTGTTTTCATCTTGGAGTCAAATTTGTCATCTGAGGTGGAAGGCTTTTCTTCTTCTTTCAATTTTGTTTTTCCCATCTTAGACTTCTTGGTTGCTATCATATTAAAATATACCTTCACAGCATCATTCTAAATTTCTGCTAGTGAAGGAGATTCTCTTTCTCTAAGCAGGATAGAGAATTCATAGTCAAATGCCTCAGCATAGCGCAATTGAGCAAATCCTTATGGAGGTTTAAGATGAGCAGGGATGGAATCATATACTTTATTAAATCTCTTGAAGAAATTTTGGATAGTTTCATCTACAACTCTTTTCAAACTATTGTACTTAGTGAGGGCTTGTACAAGGTTTGTTCTTTTTCCCCACTTTCTCAAAAAACTATCCTCAAACTCATTCCAATTATGCAAGCTTCCTGGAGCTAAGGCTTTAAACCATTTTCTGACCTCACCAGTGAAAGTTGAGAAAATAGTCTCATTTTGACATCTTCATGGTCAACCTCCTCTCTGTCTATGAAGTCATTGAATTTGTCTACATGTTCCTCAGTTGTAATTTCTTCATCACTTACCCAAGTTTTAATTCTAGCAGAGTATTTACTTGGGAGGGAATTAAGGAAAGATGGGAGAAAAAGTAGAGCATATCTAGCAGGTGTAGCAGCAGGTGGAGGTGGAACATTTCCAGCCATGATGACAGGGACTGTGGTATTTTAGGAACAACAGTAGTAGAAGAAGAATTGTTAGGAGGTGGTGTAGTTGGTCTTTGCAGTCCAGTTACAAATGAGCTCCAGTCAGGTAAAGGAATACCATATTTTCTTCTTAGCAAGATTTCAAATGGGTCGAATTCCTTCAAATTATCCAAATATTCCCTCTCTAACAATAACTCTGATGTGACTGCCCCCCAAAATTTTCTTTATCTTTTTAGGTCACTAAGGCTGAGGTATAAATACCTCTTCTTTGTAGGTCTAAAACAATCTCAGTCAATTCATTTTCATTTTCAAACCTAAACAAAACTTCCTGCATTTTATCTTCGAGACTTCTTTAAAATTTCAGAGGAAAAAGCTCTTGAATGTGATGGGGTACCTAATTTTGAAGAGCTTCCTTGAATGCCTCTGAAAATTTTGTTTGGTTTATCCACAATAGCAGGTGGGTTAGGATATGGATTGCTCCTCGTGTATATCCTTATCGAAGCCACCTTTAAACATGAAATTTTTGCAATGGAGTCACCAAGGTAGTTGCAGCCTTGAACAGATTCTAAGCTCATGCTACCTCCAAGAGTCCAGCTTAATTTTTTGCACAAAAACTTTGGGAAATATGTCATCAGGCTCCCGGCAGACGCACCAAAATGTTATCACCAAATTTATCTTGATTGGTTGCTCATCAATCAACTCAATGTAACTATTTCAAACCACTTCTAACTAAAGATTAGCCTCTTTATTTTGAGAGGGCTCTCTCAAAGGGGGGTTTATGATTTTGAATAAAGATAGTACTAGATGGCTAACTCTCTGGAATTTTAATTTGTTTTTGTATGATTGCAGGTTGAAAAATGAAGGCATTTTACCATTAGGATTATGGATTCAACAATCAGTAGTCTTAGTGACAGTGGTTCTTCACATGGAAGCTAAGGCAGATAGAGGTTTTTAACAGAGATAATTCATACACACAACATAGGAAAACACAGTCATTTCACCACTAAAGGAATTCAAAGCATAATATTATGAATTATGATTAATTAGAGATGAAATCTACTGCAATTGATTAAACATAAAGATACAGATCAATAATACATCAAAAACCTCATGAGAATCTCAGGTCTGGAAGTAGAATGTCACTTTGCATTACTGATAATGGTCAAAAACATACAAGTAACAATTTGGTCCAATATTCTCCAACCCTTTGCTTCTTCGATGTTTTGTTTATAAATAGACATTCTTTACAATATGGATGATCTGCCTATTAGCTAGATCCTCAAATTCTACTATGACACCTATCATAACTGAAATCATTAACTTAAAACAAAAAAATCACAGCTATCTTTAAAGAAACAAACTCCTAATAGGACTCTATCTCCTATTTATTACATTCCTTGATCCTATCTGTGAAACAGTTACATAATGGTTACATAATGAATGTTACATGCTCGAATGAAACATGACCAAGTTCACCACCACTTTACATCTTTAAAGCACCCCTAGATCTGTGGAACATAACCAAGCTTTTTAGGAATGGATGACCTTCATCTTTAACGTTGTTTTGACTGATGAGATGCCTGCATGGCACTCCCTTTGAGTCATAAATATCTGCTAATAAGATCCACTGACATGTTGGATGTATCCAGCTAGAAAAAAACGCTTTCAAGATGCTCAAAATCCTTCAACAATTTCTCGCTACGAAAACAAGCCAGTTTCGTAGCGAGTTTTAGTAGTGTCAGAAAAATGGCTTTTCCATAAATCTTCTTTACTTGTTTGTTGTTCCAACATCTTTAGTATGCCATAACACTTTGCAAACCATCTATCTCCCTCCTTAAAACATGCCAAAACTGAGTTTAAATGCAAAAAAGCACCTACAGGAATTTTCGTGGCGTATTTGTGGCTTTAAGCCTGAGGTACGCTACAAAATTGTGTAAAAAGCATAAAATGTTTTTTTCAAGATAGTCTTCAAAAATTGTTCTCCACCTACAAAATTTGGGTTCTCTGCATGTTATGAAACTCCTAAAACATATTCCATCTTAACTTATTACTCTTGTGGTGTTTCCTCCTCATTTACAATCATTTGACTAATGGGCTCTTCTACCACTGTCATCTTCAATCCTTTCTTTTCCAACTCCACATGAATCAAATCCAATTGTTCCTGCAGATCTTGCACTTGGTTTTTTTAATGCCCTGTTCTTGGATTGCAAGTGCAGGTTTATATTTTTGATGTGTTTGACCTCTCCTCTTAGTGGTTGAGTCCACTTTATCAAAAATTTTGTATTGTCCGAGGTCTTTGAAACACTGGTGACTTTATCTTCCTAGATTTTTCTCATTTGCTCAAACTAAAATTTCTCAACTCTGTTTTTCTTTTCCGCTTACTTCAAAACTGATATCTCCTCACCTGCCTCCTTCAAATGCTCTTTAAGGGTTTCAATTTCTGATTTTTCACTAATTTTCTCTTTACCCTTTCTTTGTTTGATAACCAACTCTTCTTTTGCAGGTGAAGACAAATCTATGATGCTTGGTGGCTGAGCAGTTTAATTTATCTTCTCAGCCTCTTTGCTGCTTTCCATGTCCTTTCTTTCATGTCTGGTCATTGGCTTTCTAGGTTGAAGCATGAAACCAGCATCATCACCTGCAAACTCTAATGTTTTTAGTTGTCTTACTTTTCTTCAGCTTTCTTCCTCCATCTTCAATGTCTTCAGCTTGGACAATGGGTGTTTATTCAATGTCAATTGCATGCAATATGTCCTCTAAGTTTCCATTAGCCAATGTATGGATCCTAGTGACTCTCTTGCTGCATTGTTTGTTGATTGTTTCCTTTTGTTTTGCAGGTGTCATTTTAGGTGTTTCAATATTCTGCAAAGGCTCTGCCTCCATGCTCAATGGTTCTAAAGGAGATGATCTATTCTCTTCTTCAATTTCCTCTACCACAGTTGGTGATGAAATGTTTCTAGGTTTGGAGGCTCTCTTAGGAGTGATAGCATCAATTTCATAACCACTCATGAACAAAAAAGAAGTCCAATCTCTGTCTAGTATGTTCAATTCCTCTAACACCAATATCTTAATCAAACCATGATGAAAAATAGAATCTCCATTTCCTTCTTTCTTGATTTGAAACTTATCTAACATTTTCCCTAGACTTACGCATAAATAAAAAGGCAAGTCAAGTGACCTCTTACCCACAAAATGTAGTAGAAGTCTAATATGATAGGAGTAGACCATGTGAAACCGTCCTTTAGAGGTAAAATACTTTTGGATGATCATCAGCAGCTTGAATAATTTTCCTTCATGAAACCCCTAGGGATAGCATTTGTCAAATCAATTTCATTGTGTTCTGGTTTGATGAACTCTTTGCAGTCCTGCATTATGAATTTGATGCTTTTAAACCACGGTTCCCCTCCTCTAGGGATTCCTGTTGCTGATGAAATGTTGTCTGGTGTCACTGTAAGGTTCAGAATTCACACTTTTTGAAGTTGTTCCTGTGAAGTTGGCAGCAAAATCCTTGGAAACTTGTAGATGAAAGCCTTACAACCTCTAACAGAATTGCAAGAAACCAGTTCTTCTGAAAACCTCCATTGCAGTTGGGTCTTCATTGAGAAAATTCATGTCCATGGGCTCAAACCTATGGCAGTGACCACCTTTGTTTGTTTTCCTCCTTGCAACCATGGGTGTTTTATATCTTCACAGCCCCGCTTGCTTGATGACACCTGTAAAGTTCAAGTCTTCCAGCAACCTACTTGGCTCGATGAAGCAACTCTCCAAAGATCCAATTACATGCAAAGATAAAGTAGAATATGACAAAAAGGCTAATTGGGGTAAGGTTTTATGGTTTAAATGATAGCTCATGCTTTAATCATGACACATGCATGCTAAAAAGGGTAATGATGACCTCACACATAGCTATGTACCTTTGAATTAACCATGACAAACTCAAATGACCACCACCCTAACTCCTCCAATCATGGAATGACATTTCATATCGAATTGACAAGACAGGTAGGAAAATGGATTTTCGTAGTGTAGTTATTTTAACCTCTGAAAGTTTTGCTACAAAACTATTACACAGTTTTATAGCAAAAACTGTTGTTTTGTTGTATAAAACGCTACGAAAATTTGAAAAACTGACACAAGCGCCCTTTTTGAATTTAAAAGCATGGGGAATGAAAACTGACACCATATGAGGACTGATGGGACATGACATGACATAAATGGAGGTGACCTTAAACCTTATGATAGGTTAAAACATGTAAAAAATGAAATTTTCCTATACCAACTTGAAAAGGCTTAAGGGGACCTTATCCTTTTGATGATTGAACTGTATAACCATGTCAAGTAATGTTTCACAATTTTATGAGTGATAACACCATGGGAGCAGTGTTTATGTCGCATGGTAAGCCTATTTGTTATTATTTTGGAACCTTTACCAATGCAGTAATTAACTATCCAACTTATGATAAAGAGTTGTATGATTTGGTACAAAGCATGAAGAAATGGAAGCATTATTTGATGGGTAAAGAAATGATTGTTCATACTGACCATTAAACTATGAAATATTTACAATCGCAAACCAATCTAGAACAAGCTAGATACTTCAGGTGGATGGGATTACTATAAAAATTCCATTTGGTAATTAGGCACAAGAAAGGTATATACAATAAAGTTGTTGATATGTTATCAAGGCCTATTGTTAATGCATCTATCATGCTTAAGCATAACTCAATCATGCATGAAAGTTATATTGAACATATGCTCAAGATGACGATTTTAAATATGTTTATTCACCTTTGGTTCAAGGTAATCATGTTGAGGAGTTGGATTATCATTTTCATAAAAATTTGTTGTATCATCTTAGCAAGTTATGCGTTCCATAGGGTGCAAGAGTCAATGTCATAAGGGAAGCCCACACTTCTCTTATTGTTGGTCACTTTGGTGTAGGAAAAAAAGTTGCACAAATTCAGAGGTATTGTTATTAGCCTCGTATGAATGAAATATTTTCAAGATATGTAAAGGGATGTTCCCTATGTGATACTAGAAATCCTAGCAATAGGAAATTGGCTTTTTACACTCCAATTACTATTCCTTATCATCCCTGGGAAAGTATTTCTATGGATTTTGTAGGGGGCTACCAATGTCTAGGAAAGATCATGATTATCTAAATGTTGTTGTGGATTGTTTCAACAAAATGTGTGTGTTGATGCCATGTAAGAAACAAGGTTACATTTGAACAAATCACAAATATGTTATTCCAAAATGTATGGGTTCACTTTCGGTTACCCAATACTACTATTTATAATCGGGATTCTCAAATTGTCAGGAAGTTTTGGTCAAGTTTATGGGAACTAATGAACACCAAGTTGAAGAAGAGCACAAAATTTCATCCATAAACCAATGGCCAAACAGAAGTGGTGAACATAACAATAGTGCATCTCCTTTGTGAATATTGCTGTAAGCATCCTAAACTTTTGGATGAGCATTTTCATTACATCCAACGTGCCTACAATCATGTCAAGCATTCATCTACGTAAGTATCTCCATTTGAAGCTTGTTTGGGTTATTTTCGAAGTCTCCTTTGGATTTCATCTTTGGTAAATATATTGCAATAGATAGACATAGTGGTGTGGACAAAGCCACGAATTTACATGAACAAATTCAACTATTGCATCAAAGAGTACAAAAGAAGCTTGATAAATGCAAATAAAAGTACAAAGAAAGGCATGACAAGCATCGAGTTGATCATGATTTCCAAGTGGGAGATTAATTTTGGTCGTATATCAACAAGGAAATACTTCAAGGTGAAGGTAAAAGTATCAATCCAATCACATACGGTCCTTTCAAAATTTTGGAGAAGATTGGTAACAATGCTTTTCGATTAGATTTCCACCTTACACGCAAATTATTTTGTTGTGAATGTGAAAATCTAGAGATTGTATGAGTCGTCAGTGATTGATGGTCATGAAGAGAATGTTTAGATTACATCTATTGAATATTTTGCTCATGAATATTTGGATGAGTTGTAGGTGTTAGTGTCCTATATTTTATGGGATGACTTGATTGTAGCTGTATTTTTGTATATGAGATGTTGTTAATAATGTTCCATTCTACAAATTTATTTCCAAGAGAAATAGAAAGAAAATAAAAACAAAAACAAAAAAGGGGATAAAAAATAGATATATGAAAAGAACAAAAAATAATAAAAAAACATGATAAAAATAAAAAGAATAAAATACCCCATAAAGAAAATTAAGTTTATATGAGTGAGCAAGCCTAAATCCCACTCAAAAAATGAAAAAATGCATCAATCAATACTTAGAAATTTTTGAATAAATGTGTTGCTAGTTAAAATGCCACGTTGTAATAGAAAGATAGATTAATTAGGCTAATCACATTTTTTAAGTGTGATTAGGTCGAGATTGAATAAAATTTAGGTTAGAGAATAAAATTGATTAACCACACTTCCTAAACGTGGTTAATTAGCAATAAAATAAAAATTAACAATCTTAGAAAAAATCAAAAGAGATAGGCTTGCACATTTAAATGCGCCTTTAGAAAATTTAATTTAGATTAGATTGGATCAGGTTCATAGATGACACTAATGTCAATTGGCCACATGGAGATGAAGAATTAGAGAACTTCCTGAACCACCCCAATAGCATTTCCAAAGATATACAATTCACAATGGAAGGTGAAGTAAACAATCAGATCCATTTCCTCGACATTCTCCTTTCGAGAAATAAGGACGAAACCCTTGGACACAAAGTGTTCAAGAAGAAATCTCACACAAACAATTACCTACATGCTAATTCACACCACTACCCTGCCCAGAAAATGGGGGTTCTGTTGACACTTTTTACAAGAGCTTTTAGAATATTAGACAATACTCATATTGAGGAAGAAATAGAACATCTAATAAGATTGTTCATGAACCTAGGATACAGTAAGAGAGACATCAACAGAGCTATTCAAAAAGCAGGATCCAAAAATAATAATAAAATTTCAACTAACTATTCCGCAACATCGAAAGCATACCTCCCCTATATCCAAGGGATCACGGACAAGATGGCCAAAGTTCTAGCTAAGAAAAACATTAGAACATCCTTCAAACCTCTAATGACCATTAAACAAAGGATGAAATCTGTCAAAGATGACCCTGACCACCTCCAACAAAAAGGGGTTTAAAAAATTAATTGTTCATGCAGAGATTGCTATATTGGGGAAACAGGTAGGACCTTCAAAATAAGGTTTAAAGAACAGGGGGCGGACATCAGATTAGGAAGAACTAAAACATCGGCGTTGGCAGAACACTCCAATAAAACGTGTCACCACATATTCCTTGAAGATGCAGTGGTCATTACCAATGAGAAACATCATTTTAAACGCAAAGTACGTGAAGCTCTTGAAATCATTAAACACCCCCACAACCTTAATAGAGATGGAGGCTTAGAGATTAGCAGAAATTGGGCCCATAGTCTTTCCCGCAAATAAGCTTACCCTCCCTGGTGTTGTATGTTGACACCTTACCCTTCTGTCCTCTTGTCAATGTCCCTTCCGTGTTTGCTTGTTGTATCCATCTCTTACACTCTGACCCGCACACCATACCTCTACCTTCTACCCACCTTTCTCCCCTTTTTCATCTCCTGTCACCCTCCCCCACTAACCTACTTTCTTATCCTCTTTTAATAAAACTCTCCTTAACCTACCTTACCCCTCCCTCTTTTTCTGTTCTTCCCATATTATTTAACTTTGTAGTTAAGCCTCGCTTCATATTAATGAACCCGTTAATACTATTAAAATTAAACCCCTCTAATACCACTAATTAAATAAACCCCCCTCTAATTCTACTAATATTTATTACCCTCTTAAATATATTTATTAAAATATACCATATTAGTTGCCCTTATTTTTAGTATACTACCTTCTTAATTATTAACAAACCTCCTCCCCTTTTAGCATTAATAAAGTTTAAAAAATAATAATATAATTACTTTAATAAAATAATGGTAATTAGACCCTTAAAATCAATGATTATAATCTATTATCCCATTACAATTTATATTATCAAAAAGCATATAATTCTAATTTTATATTAATAACTTAAATAAACCATAATTATAAAATTTTAAATATCACTACTTTAGAATGAAATAATTATAAATTAAAATATAAATTATTATTAATAAAAAATCACTTTATTAAATAATAGTGAATAGACTCACCCATTATAATACATATTATCATTATCCTCAAAATTTTGATATTAACATACATTTCTAATTTTATATAAGTAACTTTAATAAACCATAATTATAAATATTTTAATTATCACTACATTAAAAATGTAATAAATATAAATAAAATGTGAAATAATACATTAAATAATTTACAATTATTAAGAGTTAGTCGGCCTTTTCATTTTTCTCTCCACTATTAATTAACCCTGATCTTCTCTCTTCTTAACAGGTTGTCCTGATGATGATTCTTGATTTAGACTCGAAACGTAGACTAAAAATGACTACTGTGGATATTCCAAGTTCTACATCTGAAAAACTACACTACAGAAACCTCCAATCTAGAAATAGTAAAAATAATAAATGATGAAGAGAATATAATAATAATAAATAAATAAAATAGTAAATAATACACTGGAGTTCTAAATAAATATATGTACGAGTAAATTATAAAAATAGTAAAAATAAGTAAAGTTAACAAGAAGTAAAAAGGAATAAAATAAGAAAGAATTAAATTAAGAAAAATATTAAATTAAGTAAAACTTAAAATAAAGAAATAAAAGTTGCATATCAACACATGAAATGTGTGCATGCAAACCTCTTTCCATTTTTTGTTCTATTTGGATGATGAGGAGGATAAGATTCATCCATTCTCTTGGGAGAAAATTGTTGTGAGACAAAGGATTCCTTGTCAGTAGTACATTGATTGAGAGCTCATGGGTGGCTAGATATAGAAAGATTATGTACAGCTAAACCTGCGGTTGGGTGGAGAGTCGTCCCCAAAATATTTTGTGTGGTCAACAGAATTCAAAGAGAATTCAACTCCAAAATCACAAGTAATATCATCGATGCAGGGAAGTTGTCTCTACTCGTGTTTTTTTTAAACTATATGTTAAATAGTTGAATAATTGGGTGTTGATTATTAATCAAATAAATTGATATAATTATTTGTATATTTAAATCAGGGTTGTGACAGTCCCTATACTACGTTATGCATTTCGGTCATCAAGAACCCAGGAAGGGTTATTTTGTTGTATGATCAAGAGGGATAGCACTGGTGTGTGCTTCATAAAATGTGGATTGCCATGGATAAGTTCTAGCGCAAGTCCAACCACTTGCAGAACCACCACATCTAACCCATGGTTGAATCCCTCCACAAAAGGCTCATAGTGTGGAGTGGTTTGAAATATTTTATCTCTTACCTTAGCCTCATAACTTGATCCCTTGATTGTAGTGGGATTTATTGGGTCGCTTGTAGGTTGATTGATGGCTAGGTTGTTAGCCCATTCAACTGCAACACATAACCACGAGTGAAGATAGCATCTCAAATGGTTGATATTTCTCAGGAGAGTATGACGACTCGGAAGGAGACCAGGGTGACATGTCGCAGGGATCATGGTCCTAGGAGTTCATAACAAAATGCATAAAGGGAAGCCCGAGATAACCTAGCGAAGCTATCCATGTGGAAGCGGTTGGGGTGAATTGGAGCCCTCACATTGGTCAACAAGAGGGAAAATCACTATGTGTGAAGAGTATCACATTTTCCAAAGGCCTGCGTCAGGGCCCACAAAGACAAGGATTGTATTAATTTGAGATAACCATGGTATGTTCTATGCTTAATGCAATTTTACTTCAATATTTCTTATAGGCCCAATTTAATTTAGCAATCACATAAACATGAAATTAAAAAGATAATAGAACATGATAATAGATCAATAGAAGATAAGCCAAATAATGTAGATCAGATTTTACAATTCTTCTTGTCCAGCAAAGATAGAGAGTGATGTGTGTTACGGAAATCAACAGGATACATCAGCCAGCAAAGTCTTTCTCAACATCAAATCAGCCAACCTTCCAAGTGTCACACACACCCCTCAAAGGCAACTCCAAAATTCAACGCAAGTCAACAAAAGAATCCTTCATCCAGATTCTCCGCATCCATTTCTGGCTTCATCCATATTTCTGGCATCCAATTTTTCAACATCCATTTCCAACATCATCCATATTTCCGGCATCCAGATTTCTGGCATTCGTTTCTCGCATCATCCATATTTCCGGCATCAATATTTCCGACATCCATTTCCGGCATCATTTCTAGCATCCATATTTCCGGCATCCATTTCTAACATCATCCATATTTCTGGCATCCATATTTCCATGTGGGAGAGAGATAAGCCTCTTATAGGTTGTATGAACCAATCATATCATGAGGAATGTGTGTGATGAGATGATGATGAAATGGACATCATCTCTCTCCAATTTATATCATCAGTGAGGGTGTGTGACACATATATTAGACTTGTGAGCCTACATTACAAATATGGCCGACCTTGCAGATGTGTGAAAAAAAAATATATCTTCTTCTCATCCAAACAAGATGATCTTTAGATCAATCTTTCACCTCTCTGAAAGAGGAATCTAACGAAAATGTATTCATCATCATTTGAGCAGTGCAACCTAGATTTTGGACCTAGTTGCCCAAAATTAACAGACTGGTTGTGGAATATTATGGGAAGGTTTCCATCCCAAAGTCTATCTCCCAAATTGTATCCATGTGTAGCACTTAAGGAATGACCAAAATGACTCAATGCTAGGATTGCATGGCAGGAGTGGACCCGGGTGTGCTGTTGTTGCTGCCTATTATGAGTTAACATGTGGAGAAAATTCGTCGAAGCTACACCACAAGAGTGGGAGCCATGGACCAATCAGGAGTGTTAGATGCGTAGAGGAGTGGCCCACTAAGACACATAAGCCCAGACGTTGATATCTGATAATTTAAAGGAAAGGCACATCTCGAAAGGGTGCAAGGTGATGTAACGTCGAGACATGGTAGCATACATGTGATCTCGGCTTTCCTTTTAATTGGTATGGAGTAAACTCACCATCCAAATCAACCCGGAAGGTTAACCCAGAGCATTTGTGACTGTGAAAAGTAGAAAGGGATAGGTAATAGAACATGGGGAGCAAGATACTATAGAAAATATATGGTCGGTCGAGTGACCGCCTAAAACAACATATTAACATATGGTTGGTGTGAATGGGTCAGTTGGTAATATATATATATATATATATATATATATATAACCCATTTTATGAGAAGGTCATAAGCTAATATTCCGTTGCAAAATGGAACTATGAGGTTGGCTAGGTAGCCATGTGGGTGCCACATGGCAGGCTAATGGTGTAGTGCCATCTGATTCGTTTAAGTTTCAAGTGGTCATATTTCTCGATCTAGAGGTTGGATTGGGACAGAATTTATATCACCGGAACCATCTCGATGATATGAATGCATCAATAATGTCTATTCAAAGTTTTGAATCGGTTGAAATTAGATATAAATCATGCATGTCGAATTTCATAAAGGTGAAAGAAAACGAAAAAATTTAGACCCCATTTCCATAATCGGCCTTGAATATCGTGTCAACATAGTGACCACCTCCTTCTAACCTGCGTTGTGGTGGAAATTAGGAGGAGGTGTGTTACACATGACACTTTTTTTCAAGTTGATTTTCCATAGAGAACTATTACTCAAATATGAAAATAGAAAAATATTTATAATAGGAATGAGATAACACTCCTTGCCTTGGTCTAAGCCTATGTAAACAAGGGAGAAATGGATATATGATAATAGGCTAGGCCACCAAGGAAAGGGACACATTGGCTTAGAGTGGAAAGAAAGCATATTATTTTGTATAACTATTCTCCATCATTATGTAATTTGATATATAATTATAAAAGTTGTTTTTAATTCTTCAATGTATAGTTTCAAAGTTTTCAAAGTTAATGTTTAGGTTTTTTTAATATTTCAAGCAAATATGATTTCAAGGATAACCTAAAAGATAAGTTGACTCTTACCTTGAAATCAAATGATTTATGGAAAAAATGGTGGATGTTTCTTAATATTTACAAGTTTCTTAATCTTTACAAAAATGGCTCATTAGCATGATCAGTTAAGAGCATCCAGTTGTTGGGTTTTTATTATATTCTTTCCACAATTATCCCAACATTTGATTCATTGCATTGGGAAAAGTGGCAAGGGGGGGTGGTATCCCCCCATACAAGGGGGTCTCAAGGGGAGTGGAATCCCCCCTTGCCCAGGGGGCACAAGGGGGCAAGAGCTCGACTAGTCTCATACAATAAGTTTAATAGTTATGCATTATTATATATGAGGGAAAGAAAAGAAAGAGAGAAAAAGAGGAAGAAGAGCTTGAATTACCTAAGCTACCACAAATATATTTAATATATATATTAAACCCAATGAAACAGAACTAGTGATTTAGTGGTAAATCACACTTTGTTTTTCACCACTATTTTCGCACTTCATTGCAAAACACATTAATCACTTTAATATAGGAATTTGAACTTAAATGTTTTGCTTATGAAAGCATTATGTGAATAATAAAAAAATATTAAGAAAACTAATAAGTACGGGCTAATTCAGTTAAAGTTTATAGATATTATTAAGATGATTTCCACAAGAAGTTTATATTATTTAGTGTTAAAAAAAGTATTGAAATGGGACACATCTCTTACTATGTGTATGTGGATAAATTAGAAAGATCCAAATCTACCACTTTTAAGATACAAATTTGAAAATATTTTAGTTTCTCTTGAAAAAAAAACATATATTTGGAAAAGAAATTATCTAACATTTTAAAAATTACATAGTTGACACACCTCATTTAAAGATGAAATTTTTTCATTATATTATAAATGTAAATTTATTCATTATATCAAAATCCTAAAAATAAAAAATAACTAATTTCAATCATGAAAGTAAGTCATCATGAAATGTATTAATTCATCAACAAAAAGATTTATTACGTTGATTTTTGTAATAATAAAAATAGAATTTAGAAATTAATATTTAAATAACAATTTTTTATTTTAATTTAAACTTACTTTATTTTTATTTTTTTAACCAATTATTTTTCAATATATATATTTAATTGCAACTATACATGATAGTAAATCACAGAGCATTCTAATAACAATGGAAAATCCCCTCAATATAATAAGGATGGTAGAAATTCTACTGAGAATTCTCAATCAAATCAATGTGATCATGATAAAAATTAGTGAAAAGAAAAGAGGGGGAAATAATTTTATAGGTTTAAATTCCATTTTTTCAAAGTTTAAATTATTTTCAGTTGAAATAAATTACAAAATAAATACTTTTATTTCTCTGAAAGAGATAGTGACACATGTGACAAAATAATATTACAAAAATATAGCTTATGTTTCATCATGATAGCAATTTTGAATTTATTTTATTTATAGATATTTTACAAAAGTATTTTTTAAATACTTTAATTTAAGATGGAAGTGGAGCATGACTTACTAGATTTAGTGTGATTGATTATCAATCTACCATTACCCAATAATTGCTAGAATACACCATGATTCTTTGGTAAGTCTTTCAAATCATATAGAAAAATATATTATGAAAAAAAAAAAAGTGAATGTTTTGATAATAAAATTGGAAGATGAATATGTTGATAATAAAATTGGAAGATTATGTATAAATTGCATCAATCATGTTTATTAGATTTTTTTCAAATTATGTATTAATTAATTCTAAATTGAAATTTGATTAAGGAGAAGTCTAAGTGATAGAAAGGTTTTATTTAAGAAATTTTTTAATGTAAAGGAACAAATTGAGAATAAAACCAAAATTATATGTTTTAATGATATGTACTAAACAAACGTGCAAATATTATGGATAAATTAGGAAATAAAATTTATGAACGAAACAAAGTAATGGTTGGTCCAGAGATTTCAAATGAAAATGAAGGAAAATCATTTAAAAGGTAAATTGTTTATAAGTCTCACAATATATTCTTTAAAGATAAGAATAATTTGATACATTAATTATGGTAGCATTTGATGAAAATACATCAAAAATTGATGTTAGAATTGTTCTCTATACACTGTGTTTTTATGGTCAAATAAATTATGTGATTGACTTCAAACAATAACATTTTGTCATATTATAAGATGTAAAAAAAAATTGTAAGTGTAGTAGTACCTCTCTATTCATTCATTTAACAAAAACAACAGGTTACATCATAAAATCACTACTTGGTAGCCTCAACCTGCCTGTAGGAAACCAGGTGTGTTGACCACCTCAAAGAGTTAAAATCCAACCAGAATTGAAATAGCTTAATCCTATCTCTAAGTGCCTTATAAGGTATAATCTTTTAACATACTATTAAAAACGCAAATGCTAGCAGTCCACCTCATAATTCAACAAAAAACTAAACTTATGTGACTACCCATATGAAGATTCAATAGGTGTTGATCCTTTGCACTTGATCTAGGCATATCTACTTGATGCAGCGTTTGGAGCTAACACTCAATTAGTCCAAGACACACATTTTGGTGATGTCCCTGCAGATGTATTGCCTGAATGTCTTTGTCCAAATTAGCCAAACTCAAGGTTGCCTTTGGGTCTCTTCTTGCATCCTGGAATGCCATTATACACTTCATATTCCAGTAGAGGTGGATTGGTTGTTTAAACAGGGTCAATCATCCTCTTGTGTTTCATAGATCTATCACTATTGGTTCCATTTCATTGTTTGGAATGTCATCCTCAACTTTAGTATTGAGGTCTTGCTCTCAACCTAATATCAAGTTTTTACCTGAGTAGGTGTCCCAACAACATAAGCATGCAGTAGATTCTCCATGTTCTCCTTATCAGATTTTCTACCTCGCTTGCTAGGTCCCGCATTCTCTTTGCCTTTGACTTTTCCTACCTTGCCAGCTTGGCTTCTCTTCCTTGCATTTCCTTTACGCGTCTACACTTTCACCATTTTCTTTTTTCGGGGGTCTCCCAACAACTATACCTTCACCCAAATCCACATCGAGGTTCCCACCCTCCGTGCAGAGACCAGAGAGATAGAGAGGCTAAGAAGACCTGTACAAACAAACACAACAACTAATTTTGAAATAAATATATTGTTTTTATTGTTGTTATGTAAATTTTTATTTTCATTTGATCATTTCAAGTTTTCAATTATCATTAATTCTCTTCATATATTTCGATAAATAAAAATTAATCACATATTTTTAATGTATTATAATTTTGTCTTGTTTCTTTGGTTTTATTTTTGTTATGTATGCATCATCTCCAATAATAATTTCATTATATACTTATAAAAAACAATATATTCAATTTATTGACTTTTATATTTTGTTTAGTTAAATTTATACTTATGGTTTGGTATAAAGAAAAATCTTCAATCTAAAACAAATTATTAGCTTCATTGCAAAACAAATTGTTAATATTGAGAGGAGAAAGATTCTTGGTTGAAGCTTTAGATTGTATCCTAGAAATATGAAACAATAAGTATCAACCCAATTTTGTACATAATTATTACCATAATTAAGCACCTAATATTATTACCATAAATATTTATGGTAATACTTATGTACAAAATATAGTATTAAATATGTCAATTTTGAATTCCAAAATTACAAACTAATTCTATATTTGTATTTTTGAAGTGTGATTTTATATTTTTCAAATTTAGTTTTGCATGTTCAAAATCCAACTTTACAATTTTGATATTTAATATTGAAATATTTAAAATCTAGAACCTAATTTTTTAAATTTTCAAAATATTAATTTCGACAAATCATATTCTATGCAATGTACAATTTTAATAAAATCTATATTCTATATAATAACTAATCATATATCATATTACATGTTTTATTTGTAAATGTATATTATAATACACTTTTATTTATTAATTTTTTGTTATTGTATTCAAAAACTGGATTTCAAAATTACAAATTAATTTAATATTAACATTTTTTAAATATAATTTAACGTTTTTTAAATTTAATTTTACATATTTAAAATTTAACTTTACATTCTTGGTCACATTTGAAATCAAAGTTTACAATATAAAACCCTCAATTTCAGGTTTCAATGGACATATATTCAAAAGAGTTGACTATAATTAATGTATAAATTTAATAAAATCGTATTATATTCAATGAACAAGAATTCTAATAAAATGCACATTCTATATAATAATACACCTTTAAATATCAGTTTTCTGTTAATGTATTTAAAAATTGAATTTCAAAATTATAAACTAAATCAATATTAGCATTTTTAAAATCTGATTTTACATTTTTCAAATTTAATTTTACATATTTAAAATCTAATTTTACAATTTTAGTCTCCATATTAACACATTTAAAACCAAATTTTAAAATTTTAAATCTCAATTTCAACTTTTTAAGAATATTTTTCAAAAAAGTGGACTATATAAACCCATTCTCATAAAATTCACATTCTATATCCAATAAAGAAAAAATTCACATTTTATATCCAATAAAGAAACATGTATCATATTATATGTTTTATTTGAAAGTGTAGGTTTATGATAGACTTTTATTTATAGGTTTTTTATTTATAGGTTTTTGCTTATTGTAATTAAAATTTGGATTTCAAAATTACAAATTAATTTAATATTAGCATTTTTCAAATCTGATTTTACATTTTTTTTAATTTAGTTAAATTGTATATTTAAATGTTAATTTTACAGTTTTAGTCTATTATACTAGTCTAGATCCATCTTAACCCCTGATCTATTAAGCGCCCAGAGGGATCAAATCTCTCAAAGTGCAAACTTATTTTCTGTGTGAAAAACTTGAAGAAAGGTTTGCACTTCTAGAGATTTGATCCCTCTCGGTGCTTATAGACTCGTAGTTAAGATAGATCTAGGTTGGTTTCAGTCATGTAGGGTCAAGCAAAATATTTCGAACATATGATTAATTATATCAATAATATGTAAATACATCTAATATTAATATAATCTCTAAATATGTCTGATATTTATGTGGTCATTTTAATTTTAATTTATTTTTTTTGGTATTTTTTTCATATTTTTAAAGAGCAAGTTGCTATACATATTCTATCATTTACTGTAGCCTCAGCCTGCCCGAAGGAAACCAAGTCTGTTGGCCACCATAAAGAGTTAAATGCTAACCAAAACTGAAATTGTTTTTTTCTTCTACTTAGTGCTTTTATCACTTTACTATGTCCATAAAATTTACAACTGAAACAAAAACTATAACTATTAACCGCCGAAAACATATGAGAAAACTATAAACTAAGAAGATTATCCATCAGAAGAGTCCACAAGGGCTGGGTCCTTCGCCGTGGAACCCAGCAGTTCCACTTGTTGCATGCTTTGACGCTGACGCTCAATCTTCCCAATTCTGGCATTTGCTTGGATCTATGCCTTTGCCATCTCATGAATGTCTTGTTTTATTTGTTGAAGTTCAAAAAGCACTGATGAGTTGCCTTCCTTTACTTCCTGGCTCGCCATTGCCTTTGCTAGAACACACTTCATTTTCCAATAAGTCTTCACTGATTGCTGAAACAAAGATACACGACCTCTTGTACTACCTGGGTCTGATATGAAATATATTTTGGCCTCCTGGTCGTTCAGGTCGTCATCTTCACCGTCACTGAGATGATAACCATTGTTAATAACTTTAATGATGAAAAATGATGAAATAAAAATTTTGAATGCAAAGTGTTAATGTGTAGTGTTGAATGATAGAAAATGTAAATAATAAGAATGCATTCAATTACAAAGAGTATTAGTTTTCATCAATCTTAAACTATTTTCTTATACTATTCTTATTCACCATTGTTCGTTTTGTTATCTTTTCATATGGATTATATGAAAATGACAATTTAAATCGTAAACCATTAAAATATTTAGCTCGCTCTATTGTACTACACATCACACCTTGTCTCTCTTGCTCTCCAATATCAATAGTTCGAATTACTATGACACAAAAATTAATGTTCATTGTCAATAATTTTTTGTGCTTACACTAAAATCAATGCACATTGTTAATCCAATCACTTTAAAAATTAATGTACCATCATATATCCAATTACATCAAATTAGAAATCATCGAAATACATGCATCTAATGCAAGAAATCAAATAAGATTAGAAAACAACATGTACATTGAAATCAATTCATCTAATGCAAGTAATCAAATAGGATTAGAAACAAACATCTACACTGAAATCAATGCATCTAGTGCAAGTAAACAAATACGATTAGAAACCAACAGCGACACTGAAATCAATGCATCTAGTGCAAACAATAAAATAGGATTAAAAATCAACATTTAGACTGAAATCAATGCATTTATTGCAAGCAATCAAATAGGATTAGAAATCATCTACATTGAAATCATTGCATCCAATGCAATCAGTGAAATATAATTAGAAATCAACATCTACACTGAAATTAATGCATCTAGTGCAAGCAATCAAATAGGATTAGTAATCACCAACTACACTGAAATCAATGCATTTAGTGCGAGCAATCAAATAGGATTAGAAATCATCTACATTGAAATCAATGCATCTAGTGAAAGCAGTCAAATATAATTAGAAATCAACATCTACACTGATATTAATGCATCTATGTAATATCCCCAAGGATCAAAATTTTAAATAAAACAACACATCTAGATATTTCATATAAAAACACAGAACACAACAGATATAAGAAATTGAAGCCCACTTGTGAATCCTGGATGGATCCACCACATAAAAATCACCGCGGGGTTTTCGTCCCGAGATCACTAAAAGAACTGGCTAGGCCAGGTTCTCAACCCAAACATAATAAAATAGATAATCTAGAATGCCCTAAATGCCTAGCTTCTCTCCCCTTTTATAGGCTTGATGGGTCAATACCAACAAGAGATACCATGGGTCAATACCATGGGAAAATACCATCAAGAAATGCCATGGGTCAATACCATGGGTTAATACCATGGGTTAATACCATGGGTCAATTCTATCCACTTTGACGAGATCAAGAAAGGGGATATTACAAATCCTCCCACCCAAAGATTGCTTGTCCTCAAGCGATCCACTTCTATCCATAACAGAAGCATTTGTACATGGATACCAGGATCCCATACAATCTGATGTGCCCTCCATTTTGAATGGTCCTGAATGGATCCTTCAATACCTGGATCCCAAACAATCCTTTGACCAATCCTTCCGGAATAGATTTACCTGGATCCCAAACAATCCTTTGGCCAATCATTTCCCCAATGGATTCTCCTGGATCCCAATGCCACCTAAATCTTGGGACCTGTGGGTTATGGTACCATTTTAACCCTCCATCGTTGTCCGCACCAAAGGGTCCAAGCTGCAATATGCCCTCGGCTGTGAGTATTCTCCAAAGAATCAACCTATTGATAGAATACCAACTCATAATCTCTCGCCAATCCAGACTTGAGGAGGGATGAATATCTGCAAATCTACTATGTTGATGTTGTTCGATGCTCAATTCATGCTTCTCTACTTGGTTACCCAACCTGATGCAGTTGGAGAACTCTTCCCTTCTCTTCCCAATGTATAAAGGTGGGTTGTTGGTGTTGCAAGCCTTATCTATGTATTCCTGTAGAGTGCTGCTATGGGACTCCCGATTGTACTCCTCATGCGGCCTTGTGAGGGACTTGAGTTTTTCCTTAATACTAGATAGCTTGGTCGATGATTTGGCACATTTCCCTATGAGTTCCTCAATTTTTCTGTTCTCCTGTAAGACAGTGTCTCGGACTATCCAGACTCTTTGCTTCAACAACATAAGATCTGTCTTGAAATGCATGATCCTCTCCTCAAAATGCACGATCCTCTCCTCATTTGATTCTCCTTGAGTGTATTCATCCTGGACCTCTTCACATGTGAGGATGAGTTGTCCATCCTTTCTGGTTGTCAAATGTGGATGTACTGGTGGACTGTTGTCTATACTTGATTGCCCATACTCTTTATGGATGTCCTCCATTGTATTTATAGATTCAACTACCACATCATCAGGAGGAATTGCATCTTTCCTTTCGTCATGTACTTTTTCAGGTTAACTGATCAGCTTGTCCTGCAAGTTTCTCTGAAGAGCATGGTGTTGTTGTTCACCATTTGTATTTGACTGCTCAGATCCTTCATAGGCCCTCTCCTGAAAACCAACGAACCCATCTATGGATGAATCCCCATGATCTGAAGAAGTTTCTAATTTTGCTATCCTTGTTGCCTCCTTATTATCTGGACATGAATGGTCAAGTGCCCAAACTCCCTTGCATAAAAAGCATAAGCCTTTCCTCCTTAGTTCATTTTTGCTGTCTCCACAAATTTTTGCTAGTTCCTCCTTGGTTAACTTCTTTCTAAGTAGTTTGATGCTCTGTTTGATCAACCCCTCAGCTAGTTCATAAGCAGCAGGTGATGCAATTAGCTCCTTCCTCCAAATGGCCAACAATTTGAATCTCAATTGTTCGCAGATGGCCCTATCTTCTCCTAAGATCGGAGACATGATCTTTTGCATGTCTGTTTTGATGTAGTTTGGATGAGACGTTGTAATTCCATTGCAGAAGTATTGGAGCATCTGAAGGATTAAATCATCACACTCTAGATCCAGCGTAAGCATACCAAATCTGAATTTCGCCATGCGTTCCAAAATTGTGCACTTCTAGTAAAAAGTAAGAATGGTGGTGTTGTCCAACCCTTGGAGTGCTGCTACCATTACCCGAAAAGTCCTCCTCATGATGTCATCATTGTAGGGAAATAGTGGTGTTGTTAAGGCTATGATTTTACTGAGAGAAGAAGCGACGGTGAGTCTAACATTTTCACAAGAATGCTCCAAGAACCTAGGTTGTATCAAAGCAAGCATGGATGGCTTCAAGGCCCAGCTTGACCCTTCCCATTCTGATTTATCTATCAAGCTCAAAGTCGCATCTAATGTGTCTAGTTGTAGGAGAACATCTTTAGACTTTGTACTCTGCAATTTGGATCCAAGTTCGAAGAGACACTTGCTTTTTACATCTTCCTTCACCTCCCATGGTTGCTCTTGCTGCAGAATGACGTGGACCCTTTTTGAGAACGGTCTCCTTTGACTATCATTTTGGTCTATGGAGGTATGGCTCCTTAAAGGACCATATATCTTCACTAATTCATTAAGTTTTTTCTGATTGTTTTCCAAAATTTCTTGGAGACGATCCATTTTCTCAAAACCTCCTACATAAATAAATAATACATAAACAATCTCTTATATCTCCCCATATATATACTCTTATAAACAACCCTCTTGCATCACTAGATCGCACAGATCGGAATTTGTACAATCCAACGGAGTCGCTGTCTCTGCAGCATGTTATCAAACAGCAGTCCCAAGTACCTCCACGTAGGATAATACATGCACCGCCAGTGGAGATTTTCTTTTGAATCTCCAGGAACAGATTTTAGCAGCAAAAACCGTTATAGGCCATAAGACCTTTACAGCATTGTCAACCGAAGACGTCACCAAACACTCTATCGTTCACGGAGATCCATAACAATGATGTCAGTGCCTTCGAACCATGGAGCAAGTGTAATGTGCTAGGCCGACGGTTGACCCAAATTTCTGTCCCGGTACTCGAGACAACCCACGATTTTTGCCTTCCACGGATTCCGCGTTAAAGCAACAGCTCTATTTGAACTACTGAGACAGAGTGCAGTGGGTGTGTTCCCTTGTCCAATCCGCTACAGATGCAATGGTCCTTCGGCTTAGTTCTGCACGGTGAATCAAGCCGCTTCTGCATTAATATTGGAGCTCTGACGTTTTGAACAATTTAACTAATTTCAGATCTGGCGTAAATCGTCTTCTTCAAGACTTCAGTCTACAGGATCTCATGGACTGAAAATAGGCTTGATTTCTTGATAGGAACAATAGATCTGGACCTTCAATCAATAGATCTGCCTTGTAAGCCCGCACGAGTATTGAATCCGATCCTTCAATCTGGGATCATCAGCGGATAATGACGCTATTGACGAGCCTTGAACCTTTGCCATAGATCGATCTCGACAAATTACATTCCCAACCGCAACAGACATCATAATCGTTGGCACATGGATAAACAACCTTTAATCACCTTGCCAACGTGTCCACAATTGCACCCACAGCTCGTCTGGCATTTTTCTAACTGGCTGGTGGTCTCTGGTGCTTTTGATCAACGCTGGCTCACTTGTCCTTCAGCGAACTTGTCAATCTTGGCTACTTTGTTGGCTGCAGGCGGAAGCTCCCACAATGTGGTAGCCACAGTGATTCAGCGTACAGGAGGGGGACGTTGTCACAGGTTCGACTCCATCTTGATCCACCGATGCTACCCTCGATGCTTCACAGCGTAATAGCTCTCCCTCGGTGCGAGTGGATTCCCGACTATGAAAATCGATCTATGCTAAAATTTGATTCTCAACTTGCAACAGAAATCATAAAATTGCCGTGACTGCACTAACTCAACTCTTCCGGATTCTTGAAGTTCAGATTCACGAATTTTCTACCTCAGAGTAGGTATATTCTGCCTTTATCAAAAAAAAAAAAATTTCCTTCAAACAGAATTTGGTCTGCCAAATATTTAAACCATGGCTTTAACAAATTCGACCTATGGCCTGCAACACATCTGTCACAAATTTTTAGATAAATTTGCGGCTGTAAATATTTAGCCTTGTTCTCTGTCAGAGGTTCTTGATTCTGGTAGATAAAGCCAGATCTAACCTCGAAACCCTTTACCTTAACTTGTCTTCATCAATTCTGACTTTTATGTTAGAAACCCAGAAAACTATAAGACAACTTCACCGGTTTCGATCCTTTTAAAGTTTGCATCCACAATTAAAAATTCTACCTGCCAATCAACTTCAATGGTGGACAAGTAATTTCTCTACAATGGTCAATTAGGTTAGTTATGGAGAACCACCGAAATTGATGAGATTCTAGCTAGGGTGATTATGAAGGATCACCGAAACTAATACTCTTAAAACCCTCAGGCTGGCAAGAAAAACTAGCTTTGATACCACTGTAATATCCCCAAGTATCAAAATTTTAAATAAAACAACACATCTAGGTATTTCATATAAAAACACATAACACAACAGATATAAGAAATTGAAGCCCACTTGTGAATCCTGGATGGATCCACCACATAAACATCACCGTGGGGTTTTCGTCCCAGGATCACTAAAAGAACTGGCCAGGCCAGGTTCTCAACCCAAACATAATAAAATAGATAATCCAGAATGCCCTAAATGCCTAGCTTCTCTCCCCTTTTATAGGCTTGAGGGGTCAATACCAACAAGAGATACCATGGGTCAATACCATGGGAAAATACCATCAATAAATGCCATGGGTCAATACCATGGGTTAATACCATGGGTCAATTCTATCCACTTTGACGGGATCAAGAAAGGGGATATTACAATCTAGTGCAAGCAATCAAATAGGATTAGAAATCACCATCTACATTGAAATCAATGCATTTAGTGTGAGTTCATATAGGATTAGAGATCATCTAAATTGAAATAAATACATCTAGTGCAAGCAATTAAATATCATTAGAAATCAACATCTACACTAAAATCAATGCATCTAGTGCAAACAATCAAATAGGATTAGAAATCACCATCTACATTGAAATCAATGCATCTAATGCAATAAATATTCTTCCCCTTCTCCCCCATCGAACTCCATCTCTCTTTCCCTCACTCTCTCCACTCTCTCACATCCTCTCTCGTCCTTCCTCTCAATCCCTTTCTTTCACACATCTCTCTCTCTCGCTCTCCACCCTCCAAATTTGTTACTATATCCCTCCCTCTCTCCTTCTCTCATGCCTTATCTCAATCTCTCCTTATTTGTCTCTATCTCACCCCAAAACATACACACTCTCTCTCCTTATTTGTCTCTATCTCACACCAAAACATACACTCTCTCTATCTCTCCCTTGCCACTCCCTCTCTCTATCCACTTCTCACTCTCTATGTCTTCTTCTTTCCCCCCTTCTCTCTGTCTATGATTCTTTGTCGCTTTATCTCACCCATAAACATACACACTCTCTCTCCATCTCTCCCTTATCACTCCCTCTATCTTTCTCGACTTCTCACTCTGTCTTTCTTCTTCCCTCCAGATATCCCCCTCCAACTCCATCTCTCTATCCCTTCCTCTCTCCTCTCTCTCTCTCTCTGACCTCCAATCCTCTCAGTATCTCTGTCCCTCTCTCCCCCCTCATATTTGTCTCCCTCTCTTACCCTTCTCTACCACTTTCAATCATCTTCGCCTCTCTCTCTTTTTGTTCCTCCTCTCCCATCTCCTTGAGTTTATCCCCATCTCTCCCTTGTCACTCACACTATCCCTCCATGTTTTTGTTCTTCCTTCCCATATATATCTAGAGTTAATATATATTAGGGTTAATAATGGCCCATAGGCTTCACCTAAATAAAACCTCTTTTTTGAGTGTTCGTAAATATAAAAAGGTTTATGGAGTAAACATAAAAAGTTGTTTTTTTTCCATACCTCTTTTATTTACCATGGTATTTTACCCATAGACTTGGAGTAAATATAAAAAGTTGTTTTTTTTCCATACCTCTTTTATTTACCATGGTATTTGACCCATAGGCTTGGTATATAATTAGATGTTGAATTCTAATCCTATTTCATATATTTTTATATATTTAGCATGCCTCTTTATACCTCTTTTATAAATATGAATATTTATTTACCTCATTATGCATATATATATATATATATATATATATATATATATATATATATATATATATAATGATGTCTTAATCATAGCCCTAACTAATCATTTCTCACATGAATCTTTATCATCCCACTTCTATCTACAATCCTTATTCAACGCTAAATCATGAATGGTGCAGATGTATAAATTTTACACATAGGCTCAAGTGATGTTGGTTAAGCATAATGTTAGCCATGGGAATGAATTCGATTTAATTATATTGTATATCCAAATTTGATTACAACGGGACTATATTAATGTCTCTTCCAAAATTTACAATTTGTTTTGTGATTAATGCTATAGTACATGTCCTATGGTTACACATTACTCGCAGATTTGCTTTAATTTAAAAACCTGGATCTTCCGTAGTCTCAAATATCATATATGTTTTAATGGATGGACACTTGGATTATTTGAGCACCGTCGATCGCCTTTCTTCTTGATCAACGGATGACGAGTTCTGGGGTATTTAGGGTATTACCCTACCCCCCTCGAACCCTAACTGAATCTCATTTGGCGCCATAGCTGAGCAACCTCCCTCTCTACAACTTTGCCTTTGTGCGGTATTTCTCCACATCGTTCTGCCTCACCTAGGAAGTGGCGACGCCTCAAAACTCACCATGGCTATGCTCCAACATGGTATTATGTTTCATGGTTTGCTTATAATGCTTGTTGGTTTCTTCTTTTGTTTTAAGAATATGTTTCAGTGTGTCATACATGCTCGCTTAACTCTAATGAGTGACCTCTGTTGCGAGGGCTCTACTTCCAACGAACTGCACCTACGCCACCAGGGAGCTCATTACAAAATTGGATTTTCCTCAATGGAGTTACCTAGCACGCGACCAAAACAAGTAATAGTTTTTATTTTCGGTTTTGTACATTCTACTAGTTTCTTTCTCTGTTGATTGGGACTAATTTAACATTGTTTTTCATTTGCTTAAGCTACAGTCACCAAGTTCGCGGAGCACGTCTTCTTGAGTCTCGAGAGGTAAGCTACATTCTCCACCTGTTATTAAGATTTCATTCTCTGGTATGGGTTTAATAGTAATTTCCCCAAGATTGATTTGGGTTGCTCTTATTTTACAAGGATTGATGAAACCCCTCCCAATTCTCGCAGTGTTTCATTTTCATGCTTATGCTCACGGTCTAAAGCCATTCACCTCTTCTCTACAAGTATTCCAAAGCTCTTTCCAATAAACTAGAATCCTTGTTTCATACAGGACTATTCTTAAGGTTTTCGAACATATGTTTTTATGATTTGCTTATAAAGAGCTTGAAGCTCTAAGTTCGGCTTTCTGTTCTTATAACAAACCCTTCAAGGGCTTAATGTATAACTGCACAGTTATTTATCCCTTCTCGCTTAGTCTGAACTATGTGCTAGTTAATTATCAATACCACAGTAAACATTATTTTCTCGAAATGGTATTTTGACTTTGTGGGTTTTAGTGGAAAAGCTCCTCTATTCCTTTTTTCTATTTTTCTACATCATTGTGTGTTCATCGAAATTGCAAATCTTGTTAAATTATAAACAGTATGGAACAATTCTTTTACGAACTCTGTGTTTTTATCATTTCGACATTTTCTTTGGAATATGTGTTATAATGAGCATGCGAGTTCGTCTTCAAACTTAATTCATATTACTGTCTGTTAATGTACATAAATAGCCCTTATCAGCTTAAGTAATTTCTTAATTTTTCTTTACAGTTCTATGCTCCATCACTCCTCGCTCAGTTCACTTATGTGTGGAGGTTATTGCTCTCTATTTATAATTATATGTATATTGTCATAGAAATTTGTTTCTTCCCGCACGATATCTCGAGTGTAACTGTAAATGTTTGTCCATCCCTTGTTTTTCAATAGCAGATATTCTCTGTTTTCTTCTTAATTATTGAATAGAGATTAATGTACCAGAAATTTAAATAAATTTGGCAAATAGCTCAACAGTATTCAATTTTTCCATTCATTCTCTGTTTCTAGATTTTTACTTCAGTTATAATCTTTTCTTAATGAGAGGGTTTAGATAGGTGACGGGACCACCTCTAGAGGGTTAATGCAAAACCCTCATTCTGAGTATTTACTCTTGTTTTCTTCTTTATGGGACACATTGTCCCGTTTGGGGAGGTTCCTCACTGAATGGGCTAATTGTCCATCCTATCATCCATTTTTTTATAAAATTCCCACTACAATGCTGCTAGTTTCTGTTAAACAACAACTATTCTAGAAAAGAAAATCTTGTTTCATACAACATTTAGATTGCTAAGCATTTATAACTATCTTTTTCCTGTAACTAAGCTTTCTCAGTTGCACAGAAAAACTAATTACAGAGAATGACATACTTTTAAATATATTTGTGGGAACTCACTAATCCTTTTCGTTTCAGTGTTGTAATACTAATCTCAGATAAGCAAGGCTAATGGCATCCTCCCACCCGTGAGAGAGGCAATGACATCCTCAGCTCTCCCTGTGCTCTGCACCAGAGCAGGATTGTGTAGCAGTTCTCCAGGAGGTAGACCTCAAGACCCCTGTCCACTCTCTCCTCCAATGTCAAGTTGCAAAGTTCCACTGGCTCTAGACACTCTCACCTTTCAACTCTCTAGCGGTTTCTTTTTCTTTGAACAAAACCTCTTTCCTTCTCTAGGATTTCTCTTTTATCCTCAAAGGAAAGGTAATTGCCAATAATTAATCCAACTACTCTGGAATCTTGGAAAACTTTTACCATCAGTTTATGAAAACATACCATAATTAAATCTTTTATTCAAAAGAAAATAACTTTAGTTCATGACTTGATTAACATGCTTGTGAATCTTATTTAATTTAAAAATAAACTCCACTCTCTAAATTAAAATATGTTTTAAGGAAATTAAATAACTCTACTTCATGACTTAATTAACATGCTTGTTCTCCGGATGCGGATGTTTAGAAGCGAGAAGGGGCCAACAGGCCCGGTTATAATCCCAACGCAACCCACTTGGGGTGGCCACATGGCCCCCCATGGCAACTTAAATGCTATGTTTATTGCCCATCTGCGTTGTGCATTCATTCCTGTTCGCCGCCATCACCTGTGCATTGGTCAGTGCACTCATCTTCAAATGGCGCAGAAACGATCAAATTCTCCCGATTGCTCCATCGATGGCCACCGCCCTCTGTCGCCTCTGAACTCGCTCTGCCCGGGAGGTTCTGCTACAGGCGGAGAGAGAACAAATACAGGTCGACGGTGTGCACTGCATAGCTGTTTGGAAATCGCTCCGGGCTTCCATTACTCCCACAGTAACTTCTGCCCGGTTCATTTTAATTCTCCTGTTTTTCCAGTTTCGTTTGATAATTCTTCTGTTATAACTACTGCTCCCTCCAGAGGCTGGGCGAACTCATCCGAGGTTTTCACCATGCCCAGATTGAGGCAGCGAATGGCTTGTAGAAAGGGGGCTTCTCGGGGAAGATCCCTGGGCGAGCGCCCTCCCCTCAGCCACCATGGCGACCGACCTCTGGAGCCTACTGCTAGGCGTCCTGCTCTTTTATCATCGGACCCTCCTGGTCCTCGCCCTGACTTCCATGACATGGCGCCTCCTCGTTCTGCCCCTCCGCCCCTTGCTCCTCCTTTGTTCCCGCCCCAGCCCTTCGTCGCCGCCTCCTCTCCTTCTCCGAGAGGTAGGTTCCTCAGACAGTCCACGCAACACACTGAGTTGCGCTTCGACCATGCTTTTGACCACCCTTTCTCTGTTTTCCTTACTGTTACGTTGAGCGAGGAGCTCCCCTTCCCTCCTGCCTCTCACCCCAGTCTCCTGCAGACTCCCTCAGCTCCTGCCTTTGTTCCCCCTCCTGGCCCCAACCCGGCTCCTTTCATCCCTTCCTCCTGCGCGCCTTCTGTCCCCTTCCCTTCCTCCTCGGGACATTTCAATTTGCAGATGGACGCAGGCCTGACAGAAGACGAAGAGAACAAGGTTGATGAAGGGGACCAGGACAACCAGTATGGCTGCAGAATTGTGGAGGAGCACTCTGCTTCAGATTAAATGCTCTCTCACCTCCATGACAAATTTCCAGTATGAACTCTGCTTTAAAATTTTTGCTAGTTTCAGGTGTTTCAATGACTGCTCATAGCAGATATAGCTGCATGTATTTTTTGTATCTTTACAGCTTTCATATGCACAGAACAGTTAACTCTTCGCCGGTTTCCCAATTATTGGGCGGTGTATCTACTTACAAACGAACTGGTTTCCCGTTTATGGGCAGTTCAATATCTAGTCTGATAGTAGCACTCAAGCCCGGCCTCAGGCTTCCTCAGCTGAGCCGTGGCAGTTTTGTAATTTTATGTTCATAATAGAAATAGCGTAATTTAGCAAAAAAAAAAACATGCTTGTTAATCTTATTTAATTTAAAAATAAACTCTTATTTAATTTAAAAATAAACTCCATTGTCAAAAATCAAGGTGTTACACATTTTTATTTATTGATTTTCTGTTATTATATTCCAAAATCTACATCTCTAAATTCAAAATAATAAAATTATTAAAAATAATATTTATATAAATTAAATACTTATATAATCTAAATAATTCTTTAATAATACTGCATTACTAAATTATATTTCTGATTCCCTCTGTATAACATATATTTATTTCATAATTAAACATTTAATTTTACATTTATCCTACCTTGCAAAAATATTTAATTAATTTGTAGATTAACATTATATAATATATAATTCATATACAACCTTATAAATTTCCCCGCATCAATGAATCATGCTGATGACAGCAATGATGTTTTGTAACATGTGACTCCAAATCCATTTGAAAAGTCCATTTCTGGGATCTATCACAAATTATATTCTCCCAGTCTTATAATTACCCACTTTCCGATATTTCCATGAGCGTTCCAAATTCATTTTAAAAATAAATAAAATTACTCTTTTCTCCCTCTTTTCAATTATATTTTCCCAGTCTTATAATTACCCACTTTCCGATATTTCCACGTGTTCCAAATTCATTTTAAAAACAAATAAAATTACTCTTTTTTCCCTCTTTTCAATCGATTGCAATTGGACAATACTGTTCTGAACAACTTGGATAATAACTCTTTTTTCTTTCGCAGCAGTGACTCACGCCACGCGTTAGACGATTTTCCTTCTCTGAACCTTACTCAGGTTGTCTAATTATTCTCCTTAAATATTCTGGTTCGAGATAGGAGGCGAACTGAAAAGCACGCTGCAGCATATTTCTCTATTTTGCGCAGGGCAGATTGAATTTGCATTGCCTCTAATTTAATTTGTCCTGTGCTGCACCAGGCATCTCTGCCTCCGTAAGGATTGAGAAGAGGAGGGTTGGACTGTGGTAAGTCAAGCGTCATGGACACTGGGTTGCAGATTTTCCTTGCAATATTTTCAATCCAGTCATTGTTTTTAGTGGGTTGTGGGGAAGGAGGGCAACAGCATAAAAGTGAATTAGTTATCTCCTCTAATCAGCTCGAAAATTCTGGTTGGAAACCTGGGAATAACACGGTCTTGGTTTCTCCAAACGGGACATTCAGTGCTGGTTTCTATAATGTTTCTCCAAATAAATATGCTTTTGCTGTCTGGTATGCCCACGACCCTCTGCTAACCGTGGCATGGATGGCTAATAGAGATCATCTCGTAAGCTACAATTCTTCCTTGACCCTACAGAATGGGAATCTCACCTTATCTGACTCTGATGCCCAAGGGAGAATATGGACTGCGCCGATCAACACTTCCAATGAAACCGATGTTGGAATGGGTCTGGTTTTGTTAGACTCGGGAAATTTGGTGTTCAATACAAGCACGGAGATCTATGTTTGGCAGAGCTTCGACTCTCCTACTTTTACTCTTCTTCCAACACAGAATTTCTCCCTGACAAGTAGATTGGTGTCCACAAAAAATGACAGCAACTTCGCCTCAGGTGTCTATATCTTCTTTGCTTCCCAGTCCAACAGTCAAACACCCTCCTTGTATTATAACGAATTAGGATCAGATCAGCCTGATTTATATTGGAGTGATGCATCATTTAGTTTGGGCGTTGGCGGGTATCTAAGTTTAAGCGAAGATGGCATTCTTATAAGTCCAGGCAACCCAAATATTTTGATGGCATCAGACAGTGGGGATCCGGCCAGTCCCTTAAGAAGATTGACTTTAGACCATGATGGAAATCTCAGAATATACAGCTGGAAGGGGAACTCATCTTCTTCTTGGGAAGTAGTGTGGGAAGCGGTGCAAGAGCGTTGTCAAATTCGCGGCACTTGTGGAGACAACGCTATCTGCAAAACCCCCGAATTGAACGACAGTACGCCAGTATGCCAATGTCCGCCCGGCTTCCTTCCAAATATTACTGATTCTCGCAGCTGCCAGAGAATTGTTCAATTTCCCCAGCCTTTATGCAGTTCTAATTATCGGAGTGTCGATTATCAATTTATCCCATTGGATTACGTTAATTTTAGTGGAGAAGGGAAGCAGACAATCAGGAATAGTGTGAGATTGGAAGACTGTATGTCGGGTTGTTTGAACAATTGCACATGTCTGGGTTTCTCACACAAATTGGACGGCAGCGGATACTGCGTCCACCATTTGAGCAGGTTACTGAACGGATATTGGTCTCCAGATTCGCAAACGCAAACGTACTTGAAGCTGTCTGCAAAAGAGAAAAATGTCTCAAATGAAAATCCATACACGGGTATGCTCTCTGTGGAGGAAAATGTTTGCGAGGCTGGTTTCAGTCTGCCGTTTCCACCAAACGATTCCGATCACACAACTCTTCAACTTATAATAATTTGCTCGGTATTTGGCATAGAGCTTTTTTGTGGAGTTTTGGCTTTCTGGAATTTTCTGAGGCTGTACTCCAAATATAGAGACAGCGCCGGAATATTCAACTTGGATATTCTGCTTAATCTTTCAGGAGGGGGACCAAAGAGATTCACATACGCGGAGCTGAAAGCGGCCACTAATAATTTCAGCAATGAAGTGGGCAGAGGAGGATTCGGGACGGTATACAGAGGCGTTCTGCCCGATCAGAGACAGATTGCAGTGAAGAAGCTCAAGGAGGTACCTCAAGGCGAAGGGCAATTCTGGGCAGAGGTGACAATTATAGGGAGAATCCATCATCTCAACCTTGTTCGTATGTGGGGTTTCTGCACAGAAGGTGAACACAGACTGCTTGTGTACGAGTATATACCAAACGGGTCATTAGAAAAACATTTGTTTAGTAACCAGAACGAAACAGCTGTGTTGGAATGGAGCAGAAGATATCGAATAGCAGTAGGAGCAGCCAGAGCCATAGCGTACCTGCACGAAGAGTGCTTAGAATGGGTTCTCCATCGCGATATCAAACCGGAGAACATACTGCTGGACGAGGCCTTTTGTCCCAAGATATCTGATTTTGGCCTGGCAAAGCTGGTCGAGAGAGAACGCAGTCTGAAAGTGTCGAACATCAGAGGAACTCGTGGATATCTGGCACCAGAATACTGGATGCGGGACAACCAGCCTATTACTGCAAAAGTAGATGTATACAGCTTTGGGATTGTGCTTCTGCAGATTGTAAGCGGAAGGAGGAATCCATTCTTCAGTCAGTCAACCGTGGAGGGCGATGGATGTTTCTTTCCGAACAAGGCTTTCGAGTGTGTGGTTTTAGGCGGGAATGTGGAGCAGATCGTGGACAAAAACATTGTGAGTAGAGTAAGGGATGATCGCTTTCAGTTGGAAGCAATTGAAAGAATGGTGAAGACAGCGTTTTGGTGTATTCAGAGCAGACCAGATGAAAGGCCTTCCATGGGAAAGGTTGCTAAAATGCTGCAAGGAACCCTCGATGTTCCCCAACCTCCGAAGCCCGATTTCTTCGACAGGTTATTTGACACCGATAGGAAGGAATATGATCACATAGAAGAGTCTCCTTTTTATGTTTCCGAGCAAGAAATTTAATTTGTAGGCACTTACAGCTAAGTACTGTATCTATAAAGGAGAGGCGATATGATCCCTCGGGAAATTTATGTGCCAGGAACTTGCATATGTGTTATTCGACTAATTGATCCGTTTACTCGTCTAAATTCTATACTAGTCCGTTCATTTGTCCATCGGTGTCATCTCTATTATTCCGATTTCCGCTTGAAGGCGGGAAATTTAATTTGTTGGCACCCACATCTACGTACTATATCTATATATGAGGCAATTTGATACCTCGAGAAATTTATGTCAGGCACTTACATAAACATATTATTTGACTATTTGATCCGCTGAACATAAACTGGTCCTATAAAAGAAAACAATATGATTTATCATAAGCAGCAATGGAGTTCTGTTACATTTGTCAATTGGTGTCTCCCACTGGGTAAATAGAATATGTAATTAATAACCGTGAGCTGCACTTAATAACAAAAATCCAATAATTTATTGTTATAATCGCATTGATGAAGATTAAGTAGTTAATATTGTACCTCTATTATACTGTAACTCTATTTAATTAATAATTAATTAGAGGTCACCACTTCAAAGAGGCAAGGGAACATTATTTCTTGCGGTATCACTAAAAGTTTCCTTATTGTGGTTGTTTCAATATTTTGGTTTTGTTTTATTTATTTTTGTCAATTATGTTTTGCCTATCTTGCTCTAAAAATTTGCCCCAGTTAACAAGGTAGATCATCAAAACACTCGTTAACAAGGTAGATCATCAAAACACTTGTATATATATGCCAGTGCACACCATATTATTAGGAAAAATCTGACATTCAATAGGTATCATTGTGGTTACTAAAGCGCACACAGAAATACAAATGGAAATATAGGTGGACAGGCTTGTACACCTCTATTGGTACTTTTTGACTAGTATTGCATTACCCAGAATCTGGTTGTGGAAGACATATGTCTTCCACGTCTTTCACATACCTTTGGGTATATCAAAAGAGCAAGACCCCTAAGAGCACTTGAAAGTAGTATCACATAACCCTTTTGATCAACCTGTTGCTATAGTACATTGAAAACAACAGTAAAGGATTTCATTCAGTGAATCAAGTAGAGCATGGCTAAGGGACCATCATGAAAGATTTTATTGAATATCACTGTTAAAAAGCCTCAAATCACTATTAGATAGAGGGGACGGTTTGAGACTAATATTTAAGACATAAATGACCAAATTGTCTCAAGACCAAAAAAGGCTTGTGTATTGTCTCCACTGGTCTTATTAGCGAGTAATCACTCTACAGACAATATAGCATGCAAATATTTTTCTCTGCAAAGACAATATCACTTTTGTCTCTCAAGAGACAATATATAAAAAAATGATTAGCCAATGCCAATGAGTGAAATTAGCATAGAGATTATTTTATTTTTCTCTGCAAAGATAATATCGCTTTTGTCTCTTTAGAGACAATATATAAAAAAATGTATAAAAAAAGCTTAGCCATTGAGTGAAATTAGCATAGAGATTATTTCATTTTTCTCTGCAAAGATAATATCACTTTGTCTCTCTAGAAAGAGTATATAAAACAATGTATAAAAAAATGCTTAGCCATTGAGGGAAATTAGCATAGAGATTATTTTCTTAAAAATAAAATGATCAATTGTTGCTTCATTGCAGGGCACGGTGGAATTGAACCACCAATCCACTGTTTGTTACACAGTTGCTCTTCCATTGACCTAGCACCCTTTAAAAATTAGGAGAAAGGGGCAGAGAGTTGTGCAGCTCATGACAGTTCCTAGTGTTTTTATTTTGAAGGTGGCAAAACCTATCATAACTCAATTGTCAATCAACTGCAAAGACAATGGTGAAATGCCCAAATGGTAATCCATAAGAGGACAAACATGCCCCTACAAAATGCCTGCCTCTGTGTCTTGGACCATTCACCTATTTCCTAACATTATTAAATATAATAGATGATTTTATTTCTTAGATGTTAAATTGATTTATAGAAACTTGTGCTTCTCTGATAAAAAGTGCATAAGCCATCAGTAATGTGATGTCAAGTTAATGAATGGAATGAAAAAGTGTATAAACCATTTGCAAACTACGGACTACGTTTAACTAACTTGTAAGGCTCTAAAACCTCTCAATAGGTATAATGCTTTCCCATGGGAATATTGAACCGTCAAATGCTTGATTACCCTCAAAGAACAAAAAATTCAGTCTTATACACTTTTAAAAGAATGCCCACAATTATCTAAGATCCTGACTTCTTCTATTTTCAACATACTTCAAGAATGTCTACCTGATGGATCTTGGAAGCCAATGATAACACTTACAAAAACTCAGATGAAGAGAAGGATGACGATATTCTCAAAGAACCGAACCTTTCAACTGCTAAGAACATGTTGTCATGGATAAGTATCAAAGTTTGAAGTACTGTTGGACACCTCATCTTTTCTCTCCCATATGGATGCAATCATCAAAATCCTCCCTCCATCAGCTCAAAAGGTGCTGCCTTCTTCTTCAAAGATTGCACCCTGACTTGCTGGTTAAAGATGTAACTTTCTCTGTTGTTATGAACAGATCCATCCTATGGCATTAGGAGCAGGGCTCAAACATCTCCAAACGATATGCCCCCCTTGGTTTGCATTAGGCATTCAACTATGAGCTTGCTTCTGCTGCACATTCTTCACATGCAAGACTGCACACACGAAGCACCCACTTGCAGATTATTGTCTGGTGAAATCAACATCTAACTTGCCATTGGCCAAATATATGAGAAGATCAGCGCACTTCACACGCTGCTTTAGTCTCTGAAGAGAGCACTTCTCTCACAGTATAAATCAGATCCTGGTAATGTTGACAATATCCTTGAGAGTCGAGACAATGTTCAGACTAGGCACCTTCACTTCTGATTTCATCTCATGTTTATTGTGTACAGGAACTTCGGTCAACTACAAACTTCATATATCACTTAAAGAAAGCAACAAACTTTAACTCAAATATAAAATTCATAGATCATAGATAGCTTCAAGAAAACAGGTAACAGTTCCCTAAGAGAGGAGGATCCACTTACAATGGAGATGACTCCCACTCCAAAGACTCTGTAACCTCCCCAAATATAAATACATTAACCTCATGGTAATTGTTCTCTTCTCACTTTACCATGTAAATAACACACAGTTCTCGTACATCTACAAGATTCTAAAAAAGGTAAATGATAATCAGTGATGTTCATTGAATCGATTGGGATAATTTGATCAAGAGAAGATCAACTCGCCTTGGGAACTGAAATTATAATCCAGCCAATAATCGTAAGAACTTGTCGATTTAAAAGTAATTATATTTTCAACCTACTAAAACAAAATATGAGCAATGCCAATGTAAGGACCATGCAAATCATTATCCATTAAAAAAATAAATCAAGATTATATCCAACCTCATAGAAGGATTTAAATAAAAAAAGGGCAAAATAAGGATATAATATGCAAGTTGCAACAGTTTAGCAATGACAAAGACCAACAATAGAAATCATAATTTAAATTTTTGAGCTATGAAGCCAGCGCCAAGGGAGGTCGACAACTCAATATTAAGAATGCAATAGTAGTAGGACTTGAGAAGGAAAAATACAATTCTCCCTATCTATACAAACTATCGAACATGAAGCAAAAAATCCATGATGCAAAGTATTGTATCCAAAGTAACTTCTACAGGCTTGCCATATCAACAGTCATAATTAGAAATTTACAAACAGTGGGCTCAGAGAATGGTATAAAGAAAGCATTAAAACAATAAGAGCAAATCAATAACATTAATGCATGCTGATCAATGATAACAGGGCCTTAAACGAGAAAGGACTATACTTAAGGATAGATAGTGTCTATACATGTCAATCTGATGCCAACACCTTAATGTTGTCTGCTTCTACAGCTGGATCACTTATTCAGATATTGTAAGATCCCAAACCTTAATAATTTAGTCAGATCTAGCACATTTTAGTGTTCTCAATAAAATTACATTCAGTAAAAACCATGAACATAGACGGGGTCTGGAAATGCAGCCTTTTATTTATATTATTAGCTGAAAATAGAATACATGCCCATACAATAAATTTGAGCTCCTGCAGATGGCATGCTTGGCTGCTCCTTAAAACAGAAAACAAACACTGAAGCACAATCATGGACCCTGGATGGTTCCACCACACAAATTCACCACGGGGTTTTCATCTCGAGATCAATGTTAGAACTGGCCAGGCCAAGTTCTCAACCCAAACACAATAAGATAGATAAAACTAGAATGATTCTAAATGCCTAGCTTCTCTCCCCTTTTATAGGCTTGATGGACTTTCTAGAGGCCTTACTTTATTATTTTTCTCGGAAACCGACAACAAATACCATGGGAAAATACCACGGTAAGTACCATGGATCGATTCTGTCCACTTTCACTGGATCAAGAAAGAGAATATTACAGATATGCAAGTAAAAATGGTTTCCTCCATGGCAACTTTGAAAGTTGCAGAATAATTATATGTTCAACACTGACACATGTAAAATTATGTGAATGTGGGCGTTGTAGTTTATATATGTTGCCTCAAACATTAAGAGGTTGCTAGAGCAATATTTTTGTGGAACGTGGGATTGTCAGACCATACGGTTGCCCAGAGAATCTGCCAAAGCCCAATAACTGGAAGTTAACAAAGAGATTTTGAAGGTGTTTCCACATGCATTAAGAGTGTATCAGTTCTATGTTGGGAATTTTAAACACAAGCTAACATCACTGGGCATTCTGAAGACAAGTAAGCTAACATGGGTAGGAATTTTCATCACAGAAGTAGGATAATATAGCTAATGGCCTAAAGTGTTGCGAATACTATAACATTAGATTAATAAGATAAGAAGCTAAATAATGACAACAGATTCCTATTGTATCCAAGATATTTGGCTGTAGTTCTATCTACTAGTAATGCAATAATAGTAGTTTGTTAGAGGCGTCATCTAATTATATATTGAAGATAATGCAATGTAATCACTGGTGCTGATGAATTCAATTGTTGTGTTGTTTTATAACTTACCTCATATGTGGTAAGCCAATCTCTTGGCCACCAGTTTCTCCTTTGGCCAATTCCTTCCTGTCTATTGTGAAATCCTTTGTTGTGTGAGAGGGATTTGAGCTGCTGTTTGAGTAGGAGCTGCTTTCTGTCAAAGAAATGGTGCGTTGATCAAGAGAGAGCTACCTTTTTACAAGTGAAGGCAGCAGGCCCTGTATGTGTAATGGAGCTACCAATGATAGAGGAGTCAGCCTCAAGTGGCGAGACATCCACAGGATTTGAAGCCACAGCAACCACAACCTGCACTGAAGCTAGTTGTGACGTGCATGCCCAGGCCATCTTTCATAATGTTGTGGGGGATGATGGTCTCCTTGATCTGATCCTAGGAAGCCAACTGTGAGGCCATCACGATTATGGCCCTCTAAACAATCAAGGATGACCCTGTCCAGAGGGAAGTGATGCCCTCCCATCAGACCATGCGACTGATGGCATCAGAAACACTTATGTAGTTGCACCTCAGGGAAACAGGGAGGCACTCAATATTCTGCTGGGCCACCAAACCTTCGCCAGCATAGATATGAGAATCAGGGTGAAGAGAGAAACTTGATGTTGTTATCGATTTTCTTTTTTCAATATCTTACCTGACCTGCATTCAGGAAAGTGAACATCATTGTCTCTAGTTTGACTTCTATGATTCTATCTACGTTATTTTACAAGTAATCTAGTCAGTGTAACATTTAGGTGGGGCAAAACACTTTTTTCCTTCATGGTCACATGGGCCATTGAATATCATTAAAGTCAACCCAAACAAAAGGTGAAGTAGAAAAACTGGCACATTGTAAAGTTTTTTGTATTATTCAGGTTGATGCTTGGTCATGAACTTGTGTAACCTGTCTCAACTTTGTCTTCTAATGAAGTTTTTATTGATTGAAACATGAACATATGAACAAGCTTGTAATTGAAAGTTCTGAAAGAAAGCTCATCGAGAGTCCACCATCATGGTCTTTCCTACCATTAACCTCTTCTAGCTAGTCGTGAAATAAAACCATATTGCAGAGGTTCGATAAGCCTTGTTACATTGTAATATTCGTATTTAATCATTTATGTTAAGAATGACCTGTTTGCATCATTTAATCCTTCTGTCCTCTGAAAAATTGACCAGAAAGAATTATAGTTTATAGAGCCATAAGATATTGACCATTAGCAAGTTCCTAGATTTTAATCAAGTCATCTTAGATAAAGAAAAGTGGCCAACAAATAATCCTGAATACTATGATAAAAAAACATAAAGAAGCTTTATGGCTTCTCAAATTTTCAGTTGCAAATACATTAGTCCAAAAAATAAGAAATGCCACTATAAATACATTAGTTCGAAAAGTAAGAAATGCCACTATAGCATCTGCATTGGGGATGTTGTCACAAAATTTAGCAAGCGTTGGAGAGGGGCACCCTACAAGGCTAACAATAGACCAAGTGACAACAATGGGGTGATGGCCCACTATCACCACAGCCAAAACCCCCTGCTCTGTACAGACTTTCACCAATGGGAGGAGTCTCGGTATGTGAGAAGGTCACCTAATGGGTATTCTAAGGTGAAGGTACAAGGCAACACAATGAGGCCTTCTACAAGAAAGTCACAATTTAGGCTCAAGGCTCCAATTGGAGGCAATTCGCTTTCTTGATTGAGGCCTATTAGACGAGGCACTAGACCTAGGGCTTGATTAGTAGGTTGAGTGTTGGGATGGACATAGGTCAAGGCAAGGAGAAAGGATTTCTAACAATGTATATTAGCAAGATCAAGGCACATGAAACCCTTAAACAAGCCCCTAAGTTGAAGCAACAACAAGCTAGGGTTTACCTAAGGGCAAACAACTAGGGCAAGGAAATTTATGGATAAAATTGAAGTGAAAGCCTACCAAGAGGATTGATTTTGAGGAAACCAATCATGCCCTTGACATTTAGACTCTCCAATCCCAAAAATCATCTTTGCCTAGAAATTCCCACTAAGCCCTAGTTTGAGAACTTGGCCTTAAAGGTGTCGAATTAGGTTGGGAGAAGTTTATGGATAAAAAGTGAGATTGATCACCAGCATAGGAAGCCAGTGCCTAGATCCTTGGGACAATCGAATCTATGATTTGATTGAATGACCAAAAAGTTGCTAAGGACGTTGAATTCTTGATGTCGTAGCATCAAAAACCCTAATGATTACCTATGCAATGGATTAATGAGCTTTGTGGGAGAGATAATTAAATTTCACCATAAGGAAATAAATTCACATGTTATTCATGAGTAATGCATGCAATAGTGACATCTGGATACCATCCAATAAATTTTCAACAAATTAGGGCACAATAGTAAACCTTAGATTCAACATATTCCATACATTAGAAATATAGAAAATGAATATTCAACGATAAGTTCACTTACAAGATAACATACAAAATATTCCATTCATTGATCCAAGACAAATGATTTGCTCCAAATGTCAAAATGCATTCATAGAAACCAATTACTCCATAAGACAAGAAGGTCGAATTGCTCAAGAAGGCTGAAATTCCAAGTGATGTAATGATGAATGTTACAAATGATCTCTCCTCTATTTATATGAGCAGTCACAGGTCCGATTTTAGCCTAATGCCCCTAAAAATCATAAAATAACGTGCTACAACAAGTTAGGTCACAAGCCGACCTAATAGCTAATGATAAAACATAAGAAATCTCCCACACATGTGAGTTGTATGAGAGAGAGTGTTGATGTCATCCATGCATAGGCCCATCTAGGGCGTGCGTTGAGGGCTAGGGGTGCCATATGGTGTGTAGAAGCCCTCTAAAATCGTATCCTAAGGGTTGGCCCTTAGGTATTTGTCAATCTCCCTCTATGGACCCCAATTTTGACTTTAGGGCACAAAAGTCTCCAGGTGGCCAAAATCCATGTCTTTGCTCCAACGTTGAGGGCTCTCAAGGTGGTGCTAGCCCTCCCATGTCTCAAGGTGTGAGACCATCCTCCTCTAAGCCCTGGATCAGTTGTCAATTCCTCGTGAAGTGCTAAGCCAGGTGGGGGCACGTTGGGTCCAGGTGCATCATCCCATAAAATTCATCAATGTAAGGCAAAGTTTTGGAACGTTGTGGATGTCGGAGGTGCCCATGGCTATTTGTGATGCTCTACTACATCTCGGAGACCCATGGCTTTCAACACTCCACCTGTGGGTGTCATAATGCTCCTCTAAAGGCCTTGAACCCCAATTAAGTTTCCCAAGCCATGGTTGTGGAACCATCTGGAAATTACGTAAAATGTTCCAGTGCTAGCAACTACATCATTAGGTATATTTAATCATTTTTACATCTAAGTGAACCAAGGAGAAATGACATGTCCTCGGTCCACCCTTCAATCGATAGGTGTCATGTATTATGATGGAACAAAGGGGAGAAGACTTCATGGCCAAGTGCCATGGTCAAAGGGACTAGCTATGATGGGATCCTCATCCTGATTATATCGATGTGAGTGTTGAGAAATCTAGGGGCAGCTAGATTAAGTGATTTCTCTTACTTTAATAACTGCTTGTGATGTTATTTTACTTAACTTGTAGTTAGCTCTTCTTTACTTGATTATTATAGTGTTCTTTAATCATCAAACAACTACCAAACAATGAAGAACAATGAGACAAGAGGACACAAAATGTAGGTTGCTAGCCAAGGCCAAAACCTCTCCTCTTGAGAGGAAAACCCACAAGAATTCTTCTCTTCTTATAGAATGTTCAGATGAAGAATTCCAAGACCTATGACCCTTGACAAAGTCCCCTCCAAGATCAAGTCAACCTTCCTTCTTGATGAGGTTTCCTTACACAACTTACAACAACAAACTTCGACCTTCCAGCAAATTTTCTAGCAACTTCGACCCCAACAACTTCTCTAGCAACTTCGACCCTAGCATCTTCTCCAGCAACTTCAACCCCAGCAACTTCTCCAATAACTTCAATCCCAACCACTTCTCCAGTAACTTCAACCTAACTTCATAATTTCCTTGCACATGAGAGACAGAGAGAGACCCAAAAACTTCAATTCTAGCTTCCTTTTAGCTTGCCTTAGGACTTCTTCTTTTTAAGATCAAACTTCTTCTCTTTCTTCTTCGTATATCTTGGATGTATGCTACAAATGAGGTCAAATACCTCTTATATATAGACTTCCCAAGGGTACGAATTGCCTCCATGACGCCGACTTGATCTCTTGAAGGCCAACTTGATATTGGAGGGTCTTTTGACACAACTTTGACTAAATAAATTTTATTGACATAATACAAGATGCCCAATAGGGTCTTACATATATAACAATGACTCAATAGGCTTCTTGACTCAATGACAAAACCTAGAAGCACTTAATTGTTGCTTGACCTATAAATAAAATTGACTTGAGCATGAAACCTGTTGTCACTCAGTTTGTACAGGCATGTTGCGACAACGACTCAGGGCAGGGGCTGTCACTCTGATCCCCGCCCACTCTGTTCTAGTTGTCTCCCAACAGCAGGTTATCAGGGGTAGTCTCTATGGAATGTGAAGATGAAGGACAAATTGGCAATGTTCCACCAAGACTCCGGTGTGGGGAGACGCGGGTGCGGGGAGACGCACAGGGGGGACGTGTGGGAGTACCCTGAAATTTTAGGGAAATTTCGGGGTTGCGGGGAGTCGTCGGGGTATATAATTTTTAATTATATATATATATATAATTCAAGTTCATATTCATTGTTAAATAATAAATAAATTCATAATTGAAATGAATAATGACATACATTGATCCATCCTCATCATTGACAATTTGACATTCATTGAATCATTTTGATACATAGTACATACTTATTACAATGTACATCATTCATATGACATACTCAGTATTCTTAGTTCTAATTTCTAAATTCTAATATTCATCCATAATCAATGATCATTCAATAAATAAATTCAATAATGAAATCTCAAAATACTAAATGGTAAAATACATTGAACCATTATTCCATATCATTCATCATTCATCATTCTACAATCTACAATGTACATTGATTTAAAAAATTAAAAATTAAAAATTAATTTCATCATTCATCATTCATCATTCTACTATTCTAGAATCGAAATTGAAAGCAAATTGAAAACAATGAACATGTTAAAGTCTAAATAGTAAAAGTCTAGAAGTAGATAATATCATGATTCATAATAGATAAGTTTCACACTCAAAAATAGTTAAGAGTCAAGAGTCTGAGGTCTGAGGTCATCAACTAAAAAGTAAATACTATAAATGGATAATGAGCACTGAAAATAAAATCAATATCAAGGACTCAATCTCAATGATTGGTCCTCGACATCCATCTGCTGCATGAAGTCATCGGGACCATCAATGGGAATGTCGGTATCTGAGTCAGAGTCACTCTCTTGAGTAACCAACGGAACTCCAACCAAACCATGTTGCAGCTCCTCTGGTCCATCCTCATCATCTATCTGTGCAGTATCCTCTGGATCCACGTCCCATCGTGTTGCCGGTCCCTTCCGATACTCTGGTGTCTTCCTATGTGCAAGACGTAGAGAACTGTGCACTGCAACTAGCTTCTCTGCTCTCCTAGAGGAAAGTCTATTCCTCTTGATAGAGTGGATGAAGCTATAAGTGGACCAATTCCTCTCTGCTGCAGAGGAACTAGCAATCTGAGACAATAAGCGAATAGCAAGTTGTTGGATCTCTGGAGTATCATCCCCATGCATGGTCCACCAACCAATGGGGTCAAGCTGGCCTAAATCATTGCGATCTTCCCTTGCATCATGCTTGTTGAAGGGACCACTGAGACTTGCAAATTGCATCCATTGTCTCCTGATTGTTTTCCCTTCTTCTGAACTATACATTTTTGTAATGGCAGCTCGAAATCCCTTTTTGACCTCAGGATCTTCAATGGGAAGAATTCTACCAGTCCTTGGCACATACCATTTTGGGTTGAGAGCATATGCTGCCATGTGCAAAGGTGTATTCATTTGATCCCACCTACGCTGAATGATGGGTCGAATCTGGGTCGTATAAAACTCTAAGGAAGGGTCTTTCTCACGAATGGCCACCCTTACTCGATCCAACATACTATCAAAAGTCTCATAGATTTCTCCAAGAGTAGGAGAATCTGTGTCAGTGTAGCGAATGACTACAACTACAGGACGTAAGAGTGACACCAAATAACCACAATCTGTCCACCAATCATTATCCAATATCTGAATCCTGATTTTCTTCCCTTCCTCTGTTTTGGATTCTGCCCATCTATTCCAATCTGAAGTCACAACCATGGCCTGCAATGCTAACTGCACCTCCAACATCCTCTCTAATAAAAGAAAATAACTAGCATATCTAGTATCAGTAGGCTTGAGGAATTCCTTCCTCGAATGAGACCTGTACATGGCTAAAGAGGTGTGGTGATTGCAAATAAACATTTGCACATTTCTTGCAGTTGTCACCAAGTTAGATACCCACTCAATTTTGCCAATGTCTTTCAATGCATTATTGAGCGCATGCACACAACAAGGGGTCCAGAAAATATGCTTGTATTTACTTTGAATCATTAATCCTGCTGATCTACACACTGCTGCTGCATCTGTCACAACCTGTACCACATTTGTAGAGCCAACCTCCTCTATAGCATCACGAAGAAGCTCAAATTGGAACGCTGCATCTTTGCGCTTTCCAGAACAATCAATAGCTCTAAGAAAGAAAGGCCCATTTCGGAAAGTAACTATGATGTTGATAAGTGGGCGTTTGGCAATGTCTGTCCACCCATCCATAACAATAGAACAACCTTCCCTCACCCATGTCTGCTTCAGTTTTTCCTTTTCCACATTAATATTGCTCACTTGCCTTTCTAATATCACTGTCCTCAACTTATGTTCACCTGGGGGCACATATAAGGGTCCTGCTGCTGCAATTTCCTTGACCATCGCCTTGTAGTAAGGAGAACGAGTAACATGGAAAGGAATGCCATTGGCAAAAAGAAATTTGCCAATGGCATCATCTGTATCATCACGGTTCAACTTACTATACATCCCTGCAAGAGTTGGTCCCGCTGCACAAGAACGGGAACTCTTAGTCCCAATAGGAGATGGTGGAGGCATATTGATATTTTTCCTATTTCTTTTGGAGCTTGTGGCTTCATCAAAATTTTGTTGAGCTTCGTCCATGAATTTTCTACTTGCAAACGTGCCCTTTGCATCTGCTGCCATTTGCATCCTCAAGAGCTCTGATTTTTGCAACATGGTTAATTTTGTGCATATGTTAACCCCTTTGCCACCTACACCCAAAAGATGCATCTTGATCCGACTATAACTGCCAACCCAAGAATGACCACAAACATTGCATTTCCAACGGCGTGTCCCACCTCTTTGTTTCCCTGGTTTTGGTTGGGTTGAATAGTCAGTCATTTTGCTAGCATATAACAAAAGAGGTTTCATTGGATTAAATGTGCCATTTGCATATTCTGCCAATGCCCTTGATGGGTTGCACTTGCAGGTGATGCAGTTGTGGGTGTACTTGTAGTAGGAGTAGCTGGACTACTGCCATGGTGATGGGTTTCATTAATTGCAGATGCCAATGGACTTTCTTCATTACCACTGTCAGTGTCACTGTGGCTGCTCATGCTGTCCTGATCACTCATTATACAGTTGTTGCTTGCTGTGTTATAAATTATAATTTATTTTGCAAATTTTTTTAGTTTTTCAGTTTCTGCCCTGCATGAAAGATTTTTTAAATAAATTAAATTTAAAAAATTTAAATTTTAATGGAATACTGTAATGGAATACATCTTCTGTTTAAAAGTTAAATCAAAATGTCAAGAAATACAAATGAAAATCACATAAAAATGAAAACATATATACGTTCTGTTTAAAATTTTAATTAAAAATTTTTAAATGTTAAAAATTTACATACCTGTAGCCGGCGCTATGTTTGTGGTTGTGTTTGTGGCAGTCTGCAGAGAGGGCCGAGCTGTAGTCCGGCGGCCGGCCAGAGTCCAGGCGGGCGGAGACAGTGTCGGGCGGGCGGAGACAGTGCTGGGAGCTGCAGTCGGGCGGCCGGCCAGAGTCCAGGTGGGCGGAGACAGTTCCGGGCGGCGGAGACAGTGCCGGCCAGAGTCCAGGCGGGCGGAGACAGTGCCGTCGGGCGGAGACAGTGCCGTCGGGCGGAGACAGTGCCGGGCCGGCGGAGGAGTGCAGTCGGGCGGGACTGCAACAATGAAATGGCCACTGTGGCGGCACGGCGGGAGGGGATAGCAGTCGGGCGGCACTGTAACAATGAAATGAAGTTATGGCGACTGTGGCGGGACTGTAACAATGGGCGACTGTGGCGGCGAGGGTCGATAACAGTCGAGGGTCGATAGCAATGGGTCGGGCGGGACTGTAACAATGGCGACTGTGGCGACTGTGGCGGCACGGCGGGAGGGTCGATAGCAATGGGTTTGCAATGTGCATAAGTCGAATGAAGTTATGGTTAGAGGGTCGATAGGTTAGAAAGTTAGAAATGATTTTAGTTTAGTTTTAATTTTGTTTTATTTTTATTTTTATTTTTATTTTTTATTATTTAATACACATAATTAAATTTTTTTTTTTAATGTAAGGTGTTATTAAACAAAGCTGGGGGTGCGCGACTCCCCTCAAAAATAGGCGCCCAGAAGCTCATTTTTTAGGGGAGTCGCCCAGAAGTTCATTTTTTGGGGAGTCGCGACTCCCACACTGGGGAAATGCACCCCCCGGAGACTCCCCAAGACTCCCCAAAAAGGGTGCGTGGGGAAACGCACCCCCATGAGACTCCCCGTCCCGGGTGCGCGGGGTGCGAGGGGTGCGTGCACCCGACCCTGGGAGTCGCGACCCCGTGGAACACTGCAAATTGGCAACCAGCAAGTTCAGGATACATGATTGAATGGCCTAGCCACTTGATTGATTTCAGCAAGTTTTAAAGGATTCGATTAGATTATTATGAGATTAGTGCCTTATGGAGTGAACAACTTGCTTTTAATCAATTAGAGACCAAGTAACTGGATGAACAACCGTTGCTTAAATAATGATTCATTATCCTAGATGAAATGCAAATCCTATGACTTAGGTGAAATGCAAGATCTTGGTTTATTTTAAATTAAATGCCTAGCTAGGTATATCCCTTGATCTTTATCTATATTGAGCCTAGTCTCTAGAGTAACTGGCAAAGAGAAGTCAAGGTGAAGCAAGCAATGGCTTGGTTAACGATCCCTCTCCTTGAAATCTAACATACTCGGTGCCTTTGGCGCTGCAGAGACTGTGGCTCTGATGACTCCAAGGTCACTATTTTAAATACTAGAGACCCTGGACTTCAAGGGTGTTCATATCTCTCTATCAACCAAGCTTATGCTTGGAGGTAAATTATTAATGCAATGCTAGCTTTAGGATGAGAATGCAAGATAATTGAGTGGTTCTTGAGTTAAGATTGTTTAATGACTTTAAGTACTTATTTATGATTAGCCTTATGACAAGAGTACTTAAACAATGAATTAAGAGACAATCTTATACGCAAGATAATATGCCAACTTAACAAGTGCTCAAAAGATACAAGAAATGACCAAGATACAATTTTCCCAACAAGATATAAGATATGCCCACGATACAAATGCTTAATAATCACAAGATATATGCTCTTAAAAGGAAAAATCACCAATGTCCACAATAACCATAAATGACATTAATGGCAAGAAAGAGAACTAGAGCACTTATCCACTTAGCCAATGAGACAATACAAGATGCCAATGATGATTAGACAGTGAATGCTCTTACGCAATTAGAAGTCTCTTAAGATATACCAACAAGATAATGCCAATATTGCAATTGAATTCTTTAATGCCCACAATTATTCAAGCGGTATGTGATTGGATTAGTGAGTCCTCAACTTAAGGAACACTTAGATATTCAATGCCAATGTGTAACCAATAACTTAGATTCTCAGATTTGTTAATGTGAAAACACCAAAATTTGCCAATATACTCAAGTCAAACAATGATTATCTTAGTTAACACCAACTTAAGTAATAGAAACCACTCAACAATAGATGAGATTAATGTGCTTATATGAAGGAAATTAGTGCAAAATTAGTATTATGGAACTCCTCAAAACAACAATAGTTAGTGTTCTTTGAGCAATACAACCAAGTTATCAATCTCTTCTCAATAGCACATTAAACAATGAAAACATTTTTTTCCAAAATGAGCTATTTGGAGCATGAAACAATAGAAGCCTTATGTAACTTATGATCCAATGAGCAATTAAGAAACCTTATGACAGCAGTGAGTTACTTATGCTTTACTCTTATGCCAAGTATGTCTAACAGTCCCAAATTACTTATCTATTCTAAATCTAGATGAAAGCACTTAACATAAAATGTAAATCATGAGAAAATGCTTCAGACACTGTTGTAAATCAGACTTCGAAGTGCTCATGACAGTCAATTCAATTTTCATGAAATCAAGCACAAAAATAGATATACAAATTATGCAATGCCTTATTAATTTGTTAGACAATTTATGAGTTAATTTTATGCCATTAAAATGATTTTTTACCACTGTTAGGAAGAGATTACACAGCTGTAGTAAAGCAGTGAGTTGAGTAAGGGTTTGAGAGGCAAACCAATGGCATTAGGCCTAGAATATGACAAGGAGACCTTGTCCAACAACTTTTCAGTGGAGAACCTTTCTGCAATCACCCAAAAAATGACTAATACATCTGCAAAAAAATTCAAATGTTAGCTCAGAAAATAAATGATAACCCACAGAGATGAATGAGGGCAAGAGGAGGCCAAAATGGAGCAACGCTAGTGCTAATAGGCTAGCGTTAGAACAGCAGAGGGCAAAACGAAGGAATGGCTAAAGGAAGAGGGTTGTTAAGGGCTACAACAAAGGGAGGGAAGGCCCTAATGGGCCTGCGGCTCAAGGAGAAGAGCCAAAAAGGCTCAGGGCAAGTCCTAGAAGGGCTCCCGGTTGGCTAAAGGAAGGGCCGAGAGGCATTAGAGGGCTGCCGCAAGCCCTAAAGAAAACTGCGGCTTAGGGAGTAGGCAAGGATAAGCAAGCCGAGAGGGAGAGAGGCTCAAGGAAAGGGCTAGGGAGGATAAGGGAAGGCAGCGGCGGACAAGAGAGGAGCCTTAAGGCCTGCGGCCAAGGCTAGGAAGGCAACCGAGGGCAGACAGAGAGGGAAATAAAGGTGCCACAGGGGAAAAGAGGGGGAGACGGCTAAGAAGAAAGGCCCTAAGACCTGCGGTCAGGCCTAAGAGGCCTAGATATGCCCATGGAAAGGGAAAAAAGGCTCACGGCAAGGCCTTTGAGGCTTTTTCAAGCCTATTGCCGGCCAAGGAAGGGTAAACAAGGTTAGCGGCTAAGCTAGAGGGAGGATGCAAAGCCTGGAGGCCCTAAAAAAATTTAAAACCCTTGCAAAAACTTTGATTTGCTTCAGATCTTCAATATTGCTCTATTTCACTACAAAATTTCTTGATGTTGGCCCTGCAAAAATTTCCAAAGACTAGATTTTACCCTCTAGGGCCTAGATCTAGCTCAAACACCAAAAGTTCTTGAAACAAATTGATCTCACATGCACAAATGAAAACAAAATTATCCAAAACCCCAATATACACAAAAATTTAAAATTAAACCCCAAACCCCAACTAGCTGCAAAAAAAGGGTTAGAAAAAATTTATTTACAAAATTATTCTACTAAAATAATTTACAATTTATATACAAATATATAATGCGTGAAAAAAAAATTGAGAAATAATTTTTTAAATGATGAATAGTGACAATAGATCAAATGTGTTTCGAAAGCCATGGTATTGCCCACAGCCTTAGCAAAGTAAGTAAACCAAACAAATTTCTCGGAGCCCAAACAAGGTCGACTCTCCTCCAAAGTCTGTGAACTTGGAGCCCAAAGGCCAAGGAATCTGCAAACTCTATATATATTCTTCAAGAAAACTTGTTAGACATATGGCAAATCAGATTACATATGATAGACACAAAATCTACCAATAGAATGTTCTTATCACCATATAATGAATAAACAAGCCTATAAAATTTTGAGCACAATATAGGAAAGCACATACCACAAATCATTGGACAAAGAACAACATGAACTAAACCCCAAAGTCTTTTATTATGATATTTCAAATGTTTCCAGCAGATCAGTGGAACAAAACCAGCTTTACAAAATTACATTGACTAGAGTCAGAGCTTTCAACATCACGACTTGAGAAGCAAATGGCTTCTAATTTATAGATCACTCCTCCAAGTGGAAAATAACGGCTAGTTGACTTGATCTCGATCAAAATACTCTCGACCGTCGATAAATATTTGATCATCTTATAATCTCTACCGTCAAAAATATTTATTTTCAAGGAATTTTGAATTTCTCATAAAAACCATTTTTTATTAATCCAAAAATTGATTTTTTGGATTAATTTCCTCATAAATGTGACTATGACTTAACCGCCAAGGTCCAAGGCCTCAAATTTTCTTAAAACATCCATTTTTGCCTTGGTGGGGGACCTCCGAAAATTAACTTCTTTTTTACCCACAAATTTTTTGGTCAATTTCCACTTGGAGAAATTAATTTCTCTAAAATTTATTTTTTTACTCGAAATTAATTAATTTTTTGGCTTAAGATTTTATTTTTATTTTTGCCAGAAAAATTAATTAATTGACACTTGAGGGGATTAATTATTTTTCCACCCTCAAATTCTTTAGCCATGGTGTCTGATTGCAAGGGACCATGCACTAAACTATTTTTACATCAGATAATTACAAATTCAACCCTCAAAGGGGGAATACCCATTCTTTATAGACCCTCATAATTTTTACCCAATTTTGCAACACAATATGATCTAGTAGACCAAGTGATTAGTAATAAAATAATTTAGTCAAATAGCTTAAATTATTCCCAAATCACTTTTACAATAGACTCGACTAAGAACACTAGGACTCACCTAAGACTTTGTCAATAAATTCCACCCTAGCTTTGGGGTTTAAGCTGGAGGGAAAAAAACTCTTCTGATTAGTCGTGTTTAGAAACACAGGTAATCGATGAGGTTAAAAAACCTCCTAGGATGAAATTCTTCGCCAAAATCATAGGCTTGCGTAGGTTCTTACATAATTAAATGTTCGTACTAACATCATTTACATTATAATTTGCAAAAATTGGGTTTACAAGGACATGATAATTGGTTGGCTGATATTTCTGAACTTTGAAAAAATTTGTACAACTGCTTCCTTCGACTTGTGACAAAATAGGTGCAACAAAACCCATTCTTCAAAATAATAATAATAGAAAAATATATATATTTTTTCATCAAATACATAAAATCATGATTACATTAATGATTAGACATTATGAAGACCAAACCTAGTTACACATTTCAGCACTCCCTCTTAACTAAGGAGGTATTCATAATCCATACAAGGTACTTGGGCACTCTCATAATGAAGAATTCTCATAAGAGTCGGATTGGTAAGCCATCTCATAAGTTATTGATTCAGCTTATATCAATGCATCACATCATATCAACCAACATTGTCACATAGCAAGGCCTTGACTAACAGTTCTATCTCTCCACAAGAATAGAGCACAATGTTGGGGAGATAATGATTTATAGACACCTTCATTATTGTCTCTCAAGGCACATACCCCATCCGAATGTTCACAAGGTATGTTTTTTTAGGACCATTCCCATCTTGGACTAACACATCCTCATGGAATTTCCTCTTCGACTACTCTTGCCTATTGGATTTTCTACCTCATCCTCAAAGAGTATCATAATCAATCTCAAATGCATACCCAATCCTCCATTCTTTCTTCATCACATGAAGACAAGAATGTTGTGTCTATCTCTCCCTCTTAACCAGGGAGAATATGTTCATTCCTATAAAAGGAATATACCCAAGCTCCCTCTTAACAAGGGACTTGTTACCAATAGCAACTCTCTTCGGTGGAGATCATGGTACTATCAGTTGCCTGTAGGGCTCCTTCTTTCGGCATCACGTCATGAACTTCAACTTCTTCATCATGGAGCCGCCTTCTTGTAGGGCATTAGCCATCTTCTTCATCACTTCCCTTCAACGAAACATCATGTTAAACCAATAGTCATGGCATCCTTCTCTTCATCAGAAAGTGATCTTCTAGTCAACATTTGGCTATCTTCATATAGCTACCTCTTCCAAGTCATGTTTCTTTCAGGATATTCCATCCAATCTCATGAATACTCGTTGTAGGTGACTTCTACAACCCTTTTCTAGTAGCCATGTTTCAACCCAACCAGATGAGTTTTCAAAAATCAAAATAAACATCAAATCAAAGTTACCTTTTTATGATGGTCTTTCATCATGACAGTCGCTTCCTGCATCAACATCCTCTCACATATTGTATGAATCCATCTCCAAGACATACATCACCAAGGTTTTTCTTCTTCCAACATATCAAGGTGTTCATATCTTTCTCCATGGAGATGTCATAGCTAATCCTTCTAGTTATCAGATATTGACAACTTATCTTATCTTGCTTGACAGTAGATGCATCTTCTCATGAACTTTTCTTTCACCTTTCTTTGCATATTGCTTTCTCAAGATCTTTCATAGTTCCTTTATCACAGAAATCATAGTTGCCAACCACCTCATATTCTCCATGAAGTCATATTATGTTGATTTTATTTTTTCAATGTGTAGAAAAGTTCAAGGCACATTGTCTACATGCCTTTATGCATTATTCTAATGGAAGAGTTTCTTCTTATTTCATCATGCTTGTGAGATACAACATTTTATCCATTCTATCAGTAATCATACTAAGTTACTGGAAACTCCTGAAGAATTTGTCGGAAACGGGGATCCCCATTTTTTATATGGAAACGGATACGATTCTTGTCGGAAACGTTGTAAAAACGTTTTTGTGCCATTTCCAAAAATCGGAAACTTCAGATTTGGAATTGGATACGTTTCCAAGGGATTTAAATTTTTTTGGATCTGTTTCCGAAAACGGATCCACAAAAATCGTGAACAGAATCCACCCTTAAAATGTTAAAAATTGTGAAAATTTGTATAGCCATAAATAAATAATAAAATGAAGAAATCAGATTTGCAAATAAACTCAATATAAACACAGTGTCATAACGTCTCTTCTAAATCTTTATAAACAATGACACTCCATATATTTATCAAGGATTCTTACTAAGAAAAAGATAGATGTTAAAAAATGCAAACAAAAGGGTTTGATGAATGTCTTCGTAAAGAGAGATTTATTTGAGCGATTAATTTTCAGTTTGGTTAAAGTTTTGTTAATTGTCATTGATTTTGCTCTTGATTTCATAAATCCCCCCAATATAACAAATCTTCTCTAGCCAATTTTTGTCTGCATATAGTCAAGAGACCAAGCTGACGTTGAGAAGATTGAAATGTTCAAATAGGTCTTGACGAAATATCCCAATGATCCCATGGGACTTTTAATTTCCATGTAAGGAAGATAGATATCATCTGCCATGCATGACACCTTCTTTGAAAGAATTGGACTCGAAAGCAAAAAGGCTGTAGCATTTCTGATTACATTACTAATGATGCTGATAATATGTTGAATGATATAATAATTACTAATGATGATGACAATGTTTATGTTGAATTGATGATGATGATTTATTTATGTTGAATTCATGACAATGATTATGTATTTTTGGATATAGATTCTAGATTCTAAAAGATGAATGGTAATATGATATATGTATATATGTCGATTCCTTGCCATATCGTATCCTGATTTTTTGAAAATTTACCGTATTTGTTTCAAACCCCGTATCCATATTCGTTTCGATGCAACTTAGTAATCATACGATGACATGACTTTACCTACCAAATATATGCATACCTCTTCCTTATTTTGATCGTCTAGACCTCCTTTGGCAACTTCCTTTCCTTGCTTGACGATGAGAGTACTTCAACCAACTTGACATGTTGCATATCTTAGTCACCATACTTTATCAGTGGATCCCACAGAAGGCGGAATGTGAATCTTCTAGAAAACATGGATCAAGTCAAGTTTTAATCTTAGCAATTGATTAATCTTTTAATCTAGGTCGTTGATTCTCCAATAAGAAGGTTATAAAAGAAGGCTTGAGGGTCATTTGGAAAATAAGTCGGGCATACACTCAGTACGCAAAGGAGATCGATTTTGAAGTAAGAGAATTCGATTTCAGTGGGAGAGTAGCAAGGCGAGGAGTTTGCAAAAGCAGAAGGAGGGAGTCAGCAGTGATCGAGATCAAGGACAGAGGGCAGCAGTGGGCCACTGGAGGCAGCTTGAGGCTGCAGCACAGAGAACCCACACAGACTTATGCAATCCAGCGTTGGGACTGCGCAATGAATCACGCAAACAAACACAGGAGCCAACAGGGGTTGATCAGGGTGTCAGAGAATTATCCGAGGGAGGCGGAAATTCAGTCTCAGGTGTTTCAGAATTTATCTGCCATTATATTTCCCTATAAAGATATCATTTGCTAAAGAATAAATAAAACCCTCATCTACTGCACCGATTTTCCCTCATTGGGTTTTTCCAGGAACAATTGTTCAAAAATAACTGTGTACATGTGACTGATTCTTGTGCTTATGTTCCCTACTGTTTATTTCTCTGCATATATATTTGTGCATGTTGCAGTAGTATTTATTTCGATATTTGCCAGAAGATTTCTGAATAATAACCAGTGTGGAAAAAGTCGGCAAAAAGTCCCGACTTTTTGAAAAAATCCTGAATTTTTCCGTGAGCCGACTTTATCAGCCGACTTTTTGCCGGCAGCCGACTTTTTCATCCCTGAAAAAGCCTCGATTTTATCCTTGAAGTCCCGACTTTTTGCCGACTTTTTCTAAAAAATCTTGAGTGAGGTAGTTTCTTTAATAATTTTTTAATTCTTTTTTGAAAAAATTGGGATATTTTCCAAAAATGAATATTTTTGTATTTTTTTAGTTTTACCGACTTTTTGCCGACTTTTTCAAAAAACTCTCGACTTTATCGAGTTTTTCAACTTTTGGACCCTTGCCGATTTAATCCCGACTTCGACTTTTTCCACATTGATAATAACTTATTGAAATAAGTAGGAGAGATAAATCTATCACTGCAACTGTATAGTTTTCAGTTTGAAAATTTCACCTTCTAGATAAAGACACAGATCAACTCCCAGTTAATCTTAGTCTTTGATTATTTTTTAATCTTGGTCGTTGATATGTCAATGAGAGATTATAAGAAGGAGCTTGATGGGCAACTGGAAAATACATCGAGCAAGAGATCAAGAGATCTATTTCTCAAGAGAGCAACGTAGCAGTTGTCGGAGGAAGATCGAAGTGATATTTTGCAGTGAGGGGCAGGGATAGTTTTTCAAAGGAAGTTTTTCCTAATCTGGAGAGTGCAAGGCAGAGAAGGTAGAGAGAAGTCCAGAGAGGCAGGGCAACGCCATGCAGAGGCAGCGCAAAATTACGTTGTGGCAGGGCAAAGCTTCAGAGGGAGTCTGAAATTCTGTTGGGAACAGTCACAATCTAGTGTCGGAACCGGGGTGTGAGACCGGGAGGCCAGAGGGTCGAAGTTTCCAGCAAGCAAGAGATCAGGAGGAGGTGCAGCGCAGTGCCAGCAGCAGTGACGCAGTGATTGCGTGGGCAGACGCAGACACTACACAGAGACAACGCAGGGAGCTCATCTCTAGTCAAATCAGTGCCAAATTTTCTAGTGACAGTGTGAGATCTTTGTGAAAATTCCTAGATTTGACAATCTTAGGAATCCTACTGCAACAACTGAGTGTACTTCTCCTCTTGTAAATTACTTTTATAGAATTAATTCAGTTCTGAATTATTGAAGTAACTACTGAAGCGGCCTACAATGAATAAAAATATGATTCTGAAACAAGGAAACTGAGCAAGAAATCAATCACACATAGGACACAATTATTTTTGGACACAAGTCCCCGAAAAAACCCAATACGCGTAAACCGGTGCAACAGATTTGAAGGTTTGCATTATTAAGCAGTAGAAATCCTGAATACATCTTTGAATAAATCAAGGGTTATTCGGTTACAGAGAGAAATTCTGGCAGAAAGAAATTGTGTGTTTAACCTCACACAATCACTGGAAAATCTGGTTGATCCGGTCACTGAAAAAGCTGCCTGTGGAGGTCTCTGCGCAATGACTGCGTAGGCCCTGTGTCACCTCCTCTAGGCATTGCGTCACCTCCTGCATCCCACCAGCAACAGATCAATCTGACTCTTGAAATCACAGATCTGGGCCTCCCAGTCTCACACCCCAGCTTCCAGCTTCTGGATATGATCCGATAGTTGAATCTCAAAAATCCTCTAAACCTCTACGCAGCCTCTGCGTAGCCCTATCTAGCTCTGCGTTGGCTTTGTTGGAGGTTTTCCTGCCTCTCTCTGTTGATGATTCTCCGGTTGAGAAAATCTCTCTTCGAAAGCTACTCTGCCCCTCACTACACTAAATCACTTAGATCTGATCTTCGTCTGAGCATTGCTCCGTCAAAAGAATTCGAACTCAAGATTCACTCTATGCGTCGCTTTCCAAATGATCCTCAAGCCTTCCTTTATAGTCTTCTCGTTGAGAAATCAACAGCCGAGATTAGATCTCTAATCAACGGCTAAGATTAAACATGACTTGATCTCTGCCTTTTCTAGATTATTCTCACTCTGTTTTATTAATGTCCTTTAATTATTTAATTTCCCTAAGTTTAGACTTAGGGTCTCCATTAAAATAATTAATTATTTTAATAAAACATTAACCGAGTGGAATTTTCACAAACGGTTTCTAGGTTCTTTGGAATACCAGTGTCTAAGCCTCTCCACAAAATTTGGGGCTTAGAGCACTTTCCAATGTTACAAAAATCAACACTCCCTTTTAGCGAGGAAGGTGCTCTAACAATATGCCTATTGCCTACTGCTCTGACCATGAAACATCCTCTACACTGCTGAAGTTCATCAACCACTATATACTACTGCTGCAACTGTACTGTTGCCCATGACACTGCCACTGCCACTATTGCATCCGTACTACAGCTCCCTCTCAAGTGTTGCATCTGCTATGCTGCTAACACTGCCACTGCTAACACTGCATTTGCACTACAACTCAGCTGCTAAGAGAAACAAATGAACTCACCCAAAACTGAACAAGTGTTCAGTGGATGCACCTCGGTGCTGAAGACTCTGACTGTTGATAACCACTGCATTGTCCCTCTGATGCACTGTGATGTTGTTGCACAGTACTGATCTGCACTGCGCTACACTCCCGTGCACTACGCTACTATTGTTGCTGCGCTGCTACCCACAGCACTGTCATCTCCATCACTCCTCGGGTCTCACTGAAACTCCTCCATCCCGCTACTGTTGATTATGGGCTCCCCTAGCAAGGTACTGATCCATGAGGTGGGCTCCTCAAGGATCCTGCCCAACTGAAGTTCAAGGTGAACTATAGCTCTATGTCACCCCACTTCTTACCAGGAGAAGCATGGGCACTCATAGCAAACTCATCCTGCTCGATCTTTGCAGGTGCAACTATCGGATCATGCTTCTCATCCTTGTCCTTTTTCTTCAAAGGACACTGTGATGCAAAGTGGCCCATCTCACCACATCTAAAGCATTTCACCTTCGAGACATCTCTCTTGTCTCTATTGCCCTTGCTACCCTTTCGATGCGAGGGTTGCATTCTCCTCCTCCTCGGAACCCTTGGATCTTCTCCCGCTGCTGTCGTCAAGCTTACACATGACTAGATCTCTCCTTAGCTCTTCCTCCTGAAGTGTTGACCACATCTTCTCCCAACTAGGAAGCGTAGCCCTGCCCAAAATGCTTTGGACAAAAACCTACCACTCCTCCGTGACTGCGTTAAGGGTCGGCCTAGCCATAGTTTCTGCAGTTGGGGTGGATCCGATGGCTACCAACTGGTCTCAAATATCCTGAAGTCTCGTAAGGAACGAAGCAATTTGCTCCAATTTGCTCCCCCTTTTGCATCTAGATCATGCGACGCTTCTGCTCCAAGTACATCTTCCGCTGCTCGGAAATTCCTTCGTACAACAAAGACAAAGCTTCCCACATCTCCCTGGCGGTGTTCTTTCCAACTAAATGAGACTATGTGATCCTTGACCCCATCAAGGATTAGCCTCTTGCACTTTGCCATATCGGATATGTACTTCTTAAGTTCATCCGAATTTGTAGGTACAACAACCAGATTTGCCACGAACGTCTTGAGATCGAATTCATCTAGAAAGAACTGAATCCTTTCCTTCCAGATTACATAGTTGGAGGAACCCTCCAACCGGCCCTGATCTCTAAAACCATGAGCTGCCATCTCAGCCAAAAATTGTCGAATTTCTTCCTCTTTCTCCCCCTCTGCGCAGCCTAGGCAGGCTTACACACTCCTTCTAGAGCTCGTAGATTTGTTGCTCAGATCCTGGAAAAATGTTGAATTCCTCAGCTAGGAATTCACTGAGGAAGAATTCCCCGCTATGTGATTTTTTTTTCTTCTGACATTTCTCTGCTCCTGCAACCACCTCCAAAAAAATTGTGTTCCTCTGGCTCTACGTGAAGCCTTTGCGCAGCTCCCTCTACCTCAGCAAAATCTCGAACCGGAAGTCCTACCTCTATGTCGACTCACACAGAGAGAGACAACCTTGAAACTTCAGCCCTCCTGGCTAGATCTGCGCAATCCCTCTGGGGATTCAATTTGCTATTGCTGCAGCAATTCAACCTTCACTTCAGATTCAGATCTACTCTTCCTGTTTCAAATCAAATGCTCTGATACCATGTGAAAATTCCTACATCTGACAATCTTAAGAATCCTAGTAAAACAACCGAGTGTACTTCTCCTATTATGTAAATTACTTTTACAGAATTAATTCAGATCTGAATTATTGAAGTAACTACTGAAGCAGCCTACACTGAATAAAAATATGATTGTGAAACAAGGAAATTGAGCAAGAAATCAATCACATGGGACAATTATTTTTGGACACAAGTCCCCGAAAAAACCCAATGCGGGAAAACCGGTGCAGTTGATCTGAGGGTTTGTATTATTAAGCAATAGAAAATCCTGAATACATCTCTGAATACCTAAAGAGTTATTCAGTTACAAAGAGAAATACTAGCAGCAAGAAATTGTGAGTTTTACCTCATACAATCACTAGAAAATCCGATTGATCCGGTCACTAGAAAAGTTGCCTTTGGAGGTCTCTGTGCAATGACTACGTAGGCCCTATGTCACCTCCTCTAGGCACTGCGTCACCCCAGCAACAGATCAATCTGACTCCCGAAATCACCGATCTGGGCCCTCCCGGTCTCACATCTCGACTTTCGACTTCTGGATCTGATCTGATAGTTGAATCTCGGAAACCCTCTGAACCTCTGTGTAGCCCTGACTAGCTCTGCGTCAGCTTGACTGGCTCTGTTGGACGTATTCCTGCCTCTCTCTGCTGATGATTCTCCGACTGAGAAAATCTCTATCTGGAAGCTACTCTGCCCCTCATTGCACTTAATCACTTAGATTTGATCTTCGTCCGAGCATTGCTCCGTCAAAGTAATTCGATCTCAAGATTCACTCCGTGTGTCGCTTTCCAAATGAGCCTCAAGCCTTCCTTTATAGTCTTCTCGTTGAGAAATCAATGGTCGAGATTAGATCTCTAATCAATGGCTAAGATTATAACATGACTTGATCTCTGCCTTTTCTAGATTATTCTCACTCTGTTTTATTAATGTCCTTTAATTATTTAATAAGTTTAGACTTAGGGTCTCCATTAAAATAATTAATTATTTTAATAAAACATTAACCAAGTGGAAATTTCACAAACGATTTATGGGTTCTTTAGAATACCAGTGCCTGGGCCTCTCCACAAAATTTGGGGCTTAGAGCACTTTCCAATGCTACAAAAATCAACAATCTTCTCACTATCTTTTTGTCCAATTTTATCTCCATATTGGATAGCCAGTTTCGGCATCCAGTGACTTGTATTCAGAAACTACTACATAATAATCAAAACCCTCAGCTGTTGCACTGGTTTTCCTACATTGGGATTTTCTGAGGACTGTTGGAAATACCGAGAGGGGGGGTGAATCCGTATTTCTTTTCATTGTTATTTTTACCAATTAGATCACTTATATTTAGAACACAAAATGAACAATGATAGAATAAATACTTTTATTAATTTCTTCCTTACAATAAATCAAGTACAATATATGTTGGGCTCCAGAGTCCAACCCTAGATGAAGACACCAATCTTCAATCTCCCAGGCTCCAACCTATATTTGCCAAGCACCGACTTGGACTTCTCGAGGCTTCGACCTCTAGGGCTCCAACCCTGTCTTCCAAGGCTCCAACCTTGTCACTTTGAGGCTCCAACCCTATCTCTGGTACAGGCACCAACTTGGTCTTTGAGGACTCCTATCCTCTAGGGCTCCAACCCACGACTTCAATTCGTCAAGATAGATTCAATGGTTCTTCAAGTCTCCCAATATCCTCTGCAATAATCCTTCACAATATCTTCGATAACACTGACCTCAATTATTCTTCAACATGCTTAGCCCATCAATGACAACTTTGTCTTCACATGAAGATGTCACCACTACTCTTCATGATACCCAAACAATCTTTCCAATGTCACTCCATGAGGGCTTCAATCAAGGTCTCCAAGAATGTCACCAAGACCAGCTTCTACACTGCTTCAACAAGAATTCTACAAGGGTCTGTCCAAAAACTGCTCTAAGTCTTATGTTCTTCAAGTATTCCCTACTATTATGATGTTGCTCTAGGATAACAATGCTCTAAAGATGCTCATTCAAACAAGATCTTTTATGTTGTATCTTCAATCATGAAACTAATGCTAATGATAAAACTAATGCATTTGTTCTTCCTTCAATTTTGTGAACTGGATGTGTTCTTCCCTTGATGATGTGATTATAATGTTCTTGATTATGTGGTTGTTCTTTGGTACCGCTTTTACTTCTTGACACTGTTGTAGGTCAGCTTCTCTAACAGTGATGATGATGTCCTTACTAATTGCTACTTAAATGACCGAAAAGGAATATCTTCGGTACTCCTACTTCACTGCTTTAGATAATGAACTTGTTGTAGCAAATAACTTAACATTAAGACAAGATAACTCACAAATTTGAGATAGTCCAAGACTACAATCCAAAATAACCTACAATCCGAGACAACCCTCTGTAATGCTAGCTTCTACAGGAGGCAAGTCGAAGCTCTCCACACAGAAGGTGCCACAAGTAATTGAACCAATAACACCGAGCTGCCCTGAAGTCCGAGCTAAGGAGAAACCTATCCACAGGAGTGAGCTAATCCGAGCCTAAACTAGGTTGAAATACAAGTCTGAGGTTCGGTTTAATATAATCACAAATGTATACTTCAGGTTTCAATATGATTTTCCTAGTCTGAGCCAGGGTTGCGGGGAAGCTTCGAACCCCCTTCACTCCCGCTCCGGAAACTCGCTCCGTGCGGGAGCGTTTCAGGAAACGCTCGGGAGCGAACGCTCCCTGAGCGCTTCCGACGTTTAAAAAACGCTGGAAGCGCTCAGGGAGCGTTCGCTCCCGAACGCTCCCTGGAAAAAAAAAACGCTTCCTGCCAGGCGGAAATTTTTTTAAGTGAAAAAACGAATTGTTTATAAAGGGGGAGGGGTTCATTTAGCTACTCTTTCCCTACGCGGACCCACGCATGGCTAGAAATGGGTTTTAGGTAAGGGAAGCGTTGACATTTCAAAGTGACATTTCCTTTATTTTTCATTTTCATCCTTTTACTTAAATTTTTAACATTACCATGAAATGACTCAGGATGTTTAAGAGTGGTTTCGACCTCATTGGATTTCATATGGAGAAACTAGAATTTTAGGTTTCACTCAAAATTCAGCAGACTTAATGGTTTTCAGGGTTTCATGGTTGGGAATTTGCAATGTTTCCATTTGATTCTATCATGTGTAAGGGTATGATATTGGCATTTGATCAAGAGCATGAAGTCCTTTAAGAACCTTGATGTACCCTTCAATCAAAGGAAAACAATTGGTTAGGCATGCTAATCTATTTCTACCGCATTGTAAGGTTGAGGAAATGAACCCTTCACTCAAACCAAAATCATTTGTTAGGCATGTTAAACTTTTTCAATTTCTATCATGTTATAAGGTTGAGCAATCCAAGTCTGAAGACTTTGAGCTAGATGATGTTTATGTATCTCTTGTTGATGATCCCCTTTCTAGTAGCGATGAATCAATGATGAGTTTCTTGAGAGACCATGTTGCTCAGTGATTTGTAGTTTTGATGTCTATTTTTGCTACTACTACTACTAAAGTTGTAGAGGAGTTTTAAGAGTCCTCAAACTTTGAGCCATATTATTTATGTAGCTCATGTTGATGATCCCTTCTCTAGTAGTGGTGATGATTTTGATCATGATGAGGAGTGATCATGTTGTTGATCACTAATATGTAGTCTTGTATTAGGCCAATGGCCTCATAGCTTGTAGCATTGTAGCTTGTAGCTTGGCATCAACAACACCGCCACACACAGAGCCAGTCCCACCATCTACTGGTAGCAGTGCAGGTGCCAGTGCCAGTTCTCGATATCACACTATTTTTCCTTTGCAGATCCAGCCTCCACCTTCTAGTCATGGTCGTGGTACTCCTGAGAGTACTAGAAGACCACCATTTCCTCGTGGCTCGCACAAATTAGACATTTCTCGTGGGCGTGGCAAGGGGCCAGCCATTAGATAAAATAGATTTGTTGTTTACTAGTCTTTTCTAATTGTTGTTGACAGTTGAACAGTTGAAACTTGACTCTTTCATATATTTAATGACAATTTAATTTTGAAGTTTGAATTTGAAAGGTGAAACTTTGAAGTTGGCATTTATAAGTTTACAAGTCATTATGAATTATGAATATGATGCTTCATGAAAGTTATATGGTGATCAATGAATCAATGATGATAAATGTTATATAATATCAATGATGATAAATGTTATATAATATCAATGATGACAAATGTTATATATCAATGATGATAAATGTATATTGAATTTTGAAATCAATGAATCAATGATGATAAATGTTATATATCAAATTATCAATGATGATAAATGTTATATATTGAATTTTGAAAGCTTGAAACCTTCAAATTGATGATTTGCGAGACTCAAGAGTCAATATGTTGTATGCTTCCAACTCGTGGGCATGGTTGATGAAGATTATAACTTCTAGATGATTGATGTTATATGATTCAATCTATGTTTTTATGTTTTTTATGTCTAATTCATCATTTTACATGTTTTTGTTGACATATATGCATCAAAATATAAAAAATATTAAAAATATTAAAAAATATATATATATATATATAAAAACGCTCCCGAAAACGCTCCGGACTCGGAAACTTTTAAAAATGGCGCTCCGCGCTTCGCTCCCGCTCCCGCTTCCAAGTAACCTTGGTCTGAGCTATCCACTAGCCTGAGGTAACCCAATCACAAATATTTAGCCCAAAATGTGATGCCAAAGTCCTTCTCGACCTCCTCCTTAATTTTGTGCTCAATCTCTAAATTTTTGACCGGATTCATAGTTGAAATGAGGTGTTGGACGTCATATTTATATAGGATTTCAACTTTTAATAAAGAGACATGTCTCTTGGAGGGAGGTCGACATGAATGTCTAAGGGTGGGTCAGCTAGCCTTAAAAAATATTATTTTTAAACTTAAAAATTCATTTTCTCACAAATCGCTGGGAGTTTCGAGGCATGTAAGGGTTGATTGGAAAGAGGAAAAAATCCTCTTTAAGATGGTCTAGGTCCCATTGAGAAAATATGACTCTAGGGTGGAAAATTTTATTTTTCTTTGCGAGTGTCCTTAAATTTTACACATAAAAATTTTGTGACAGCATGAGGAATGTTTGGGACTGGTTGGAGAGATCCTCCAACTACGTAATCTAGAAGGAAAGAATCAAATTCCTTCTAGACGAATATGATCTCAAAGCGTTCATAGACAATGTGGTTGTTGTACCTACAGATATGAATCAAAACAAGAAGTACAAGTTTGATATGGCAAAGGCCAGGAGACTTATCCTTGATGGTGTCAAGGATCATGTAGTCTCACATATAGCTAGCAAGAACACAGCCAGGGAGATATGGGAGGCCTTCGCCCTGCTATACAAAGGAACTTCTGAGCAGCGGAAGATGTACCTGGAGTAGAAGCTCTGGATGATCCATATGCAGAAGGGGGAGCGCATTAATCCATTTCTTACGAGACTTCAGGAGATTCGAGACCAGTTGGAAGTCGTGGGATCCACCCCAACTGTTGCAACTATGGTGAGGCTAGTTCTTAACGCAGTCATGGAGGAGTGGCAAGTTTTTTTCCAAAGAATTTTAGGCAGGGCTACGCTTCCTAGTTGGGAGCAGATGTGGGCAGCACTTCAGGAGGAAGAGTTGAGGAGAGATCTCGTCAAGTGCAAGCTTGACGACAGCAGTGGGAGCGGATCAAAGAATCTAGAGGAGGAGGAGAATGCAACCCTCGCATCGAAGGAACAGTAAGGGCAACAGAGACGAAAGATGTCTCTAAGGTGAAGTGTTTCAAATGTGGCGAGATGCACCACTTTGCATCACAGTGTCCTTTAAAGAAAAAGGATAACGATGAGATGCACGATCCAAAAGTTGAAGCCGCGAAGATCAAGCAGGATGAGTTTTCCATGAGTGCTCACGCTTCTCCAGGTGAGAAATGGGGTGACATAGAACTGTAGTTCATCTTGAAGTAAAGTTGGGTAGAATCCTTGAAGAGCCCACCTCTTGGATCACAACCTTGTTATGGGTGCCCTTGATCAGCAGTCGCAGGATGGAGGAGTCTTCAATGGGAGCCGAGGAGTGATGGAGCGACAGTTACAGTAGGTAGCAGCGCCTACTTCTGGAGAAGAGCAGCAGTAGCGTAGTGCACAGTAGCAACAGTGCAGTGCAACGCAGTGAACAGCAGCAGCAGCGCAGTGCCCAGTAGCAACAACGCAGTGAACAGCAGCAGCAGCGCAGTGCCCAGTAGCAACAACGCAGTGAACAGCAGCGCAGTGCACAGTAGCAACAACGCAGTGAACAGTAGCAGCAGCGTAGTGCATCAAAGGGACAGCACAATAGCTATCAGCAGTCAGCGTCTTCAGCACTGAGGTGCATCCACTAAACACTTGTTCAGTTTTGGCTGGTTTTCAGTTGCTTCTCTCAGTAGCTGAGTTGTAGTGTAAATGTAGTGTTAGCAGTGGCAGTGCTAGCAGCATAGCAGATGCATCATTTGAGAGGGAGTTGTAGTATGGATGCAGCAGTGACAGTAGCAGTGTCATGGGCAGTAGTACAGTGGCAGCAGCAGCGCAATGGTTGGTGGACAGCTTGTCAGACATCAGCAGCGCAGAGGATGCTTCAAGGTCAGAGTAGTATGCAACAACCATGTTGTTAGAGCACTTTCCTCGCTAAAAGGAAGTGTTGATTTTTGGTAGCATTAGAAGTGCTCTAAGTCTCCAGTTTTGTGAAGAGGCTTAGGCAGTGCTATTCCAAAGAACCCAGAAACCGTCTGTGAAAATTCCACTCGGATTATGTTTTATTGTAAAAATTAATTATTTTAATGGGGAATGGGGACCCTAAGTCTAAACTTAGGGAAATTAAATAATTAAAGGGTATTAATAAAACAGACTGAGAATGATCTAGAAAAAGCGAAGATCAAGTCAAGTTATAATCTTAGCCGTTGATTAGAGATCTAATCTCAGTCGTTGATTTCTCAACGAGCAGACTATAAAGGAAGGCTTGAGGGTCATTTGGAAAGATACACTGAGTGAATCAAGTGATCAAATTCTTCTAACAGAGCAAGTGCTCGGACGAAGATCAGATCTAAGTGATTCTAGTTGAAGTGAGGGGCAGAGAGAGTTATTGGTCAGAGGATCTTCTCTAGGACCAAGAATACATAGCATAGAGGCAACAGAACCAGCAGAGGAAGCAACGCAGTCTCCATAGGGTACGATGCAGGCCCCAGAAGGGGTGATGTAGGCCCACGCAGAGACTGCGCAGTGTTTTCGTGAGATAGTCCAAGATTTGTCAGGAGATCGAGTTCTGAACCAGGAGGGCTGGAACTTGACTTTTCGAGGAGCATATCGATCCCAGAGAGGAGGTGACGCAGTCCACAGAGGTCCCCACGCAGGCCTACGCAGCTACTGCGCAAAGGCAACACAGAGGGTGTTGGGGTTTCCTCAGTTCAGCCACCGGATCAACCGAGACTTGCAGTGTGAGGTAAAACTCACTATATTTTTCTCTGTCGTGATTTCTTTGTACTAGAGAGCCAGCAAGGCATCCAAAAATTGTATTCAGAAATTATTGCTTAATAATAATAATAAACAATCAAATCTGTTGCACCGGTTTTTCCGCATTGGGTTTTTCCAAGGACTTTCATCCAAAAATAATGGTGTCCTATGTGTGATTGATTTTTTGTTCAATTTCCTTGTTTCAGAATCATAAAGTATTAAGTGTAGGTTGCTTCAGTAATTTACTGCAATAATTCATGAAGAAATCTGAATTAATTTTGTAATGTAATTTATAAAATAGGAGTAGTAAATTCAGCTAATTGCAATAGGATTCCTAAGATTGTTAGATCTAGGAATTTTCACATATACTACGGTAATTTCTGTCATAGGTTTTCCTGTAGCAGTTAATTCTATTTTTCTAACACAGCCGCTAAACTTAGTCCATTCAATAATTCAATCAATATCATATCATTCAATGGCTCAACAACAGTGCAGTAATATGGATTAAACAATACATTGGTCATTATATAATTCAATTTTCCACAATCATAGTTCCAGAATAATTTGATGATAGTCCATATAAGTTAATTGAATTTTCCATAATTATGGTTCCACAACAGTGACAACAGTCCATATAAATAAACTATTTATTCCATTCAACTGACTTTTCGTGCCCAACAAAACGTATTGTTCTTATTTGAAATTTTCTAGAAACTAACAGGCACGACTTCCTTCCTATTATTAATTCCTAACCATTATAGAATATTTCGAGCTTACGTGGTGGGGTCCTCTAGTCATGCGCTGGTATCGTTCCTTCATAATGCACTAAGGTCTTCGTCAAATCCATTTGGAACTTCCAACCAGGTATGAACCGTCAAGCCACTGATTCAAACAGTGCTTGCTCCCCGTTTTACCCAAGAGCTTTCGTTTGCCTAGAGGATCACTGCAGCTTTCCTTCTGTTGAATTTCCTGTGCAAAAAGCTCAAAAAAGACCAATAAAAATCCGTTGCCTTCTACAAATGAAACTCCTGCACCAAACAGACTCAAAGAGACCAATAAAATTCACTGCCTTCTACAAATGAACTCCTATCCCCAGAACAGAATGAAGAAAATAGAAAGAATGTCAACTAGGGTGGAATCTTTCACCACCGAAATTGACAAAGAAAATAGGGCCTTAAAACCCTCAGAGCTAATGTTCAAGAAACAAATGAGATGATCCACACTTGATGCTCCAAATGAATACAATCCTCCTTTATTATGAATACAATCCTCCTTTATTTATAGGCTTCCTTGAGGGGTTTCATCTTCATAAATGGTTGAGTAAATCTTACTAAAATCCCCACTTTTGGGTTTTTCGCCTAGCTGCCACAAAACTTTCCCAGCATTGGGTATTTTTTGGGGTTTTTTTCCTTTTTAGGTCGACTATAGCGTACGGGGATGGATAGGCTAGTGAGTCTATTTGTCCTCAATTCATTGAGGACATTACACCGCTGCTTGGAATGCACGGAAATTTCATTAATTAAAAAGGGTTGTAAAAGTACGCAAAGCTATTACTCTTTGGTACGGTACATAAAAGGATAAAAGAGATGTTTGTTACAAATGAAAATATCCAACTAACTTCAAGAGCCCAGCAATTTTCTACTGAAAATAAAAAATGACGATAAAACTTCAAAGCATTGAGTTCAGAAGTTGTAAGAATGGCAAACAATATAATACAAAATATTGAAAATCCACGAGAGAATTTCTATTTCTCCCAAGAAAAGGAAGCTGCTACAACATTCTATTGTATTCCTCTTGTTTTGCTTATTAGAGTTTATAATCTAAAAAATCTTAAGCTTGAAAAATTACTAGAGTTATATTTTGATATTCAACGTTATTATTACATTTAAATGAACCAGAAAAGAAATAATATTCAAAGAAAGCTCTAAATGAAGAATTGCAAATAATATAGTAAAAATTATTGAAAATCCACGACAGCATTTCTATTTCTCTCAGAAAAGGAAGCTGCTAGAACATTCTATCGTATTCCTCTTGTTTTACATATTAGATTTACCTAAAAAATCATGAGCTTGAAAACTTATTACAAACTTATATATTGTGATATATTCAACATTATCATTCATAATGTTTATTACTTTTAATTTTTAAATGAATCAGAAAAGAAATAACATTATTCAAGGAAATATCAAAGATAAAATAAAAATAAGTGCTATTTTTCTATTCCTCTCTTATAAGCTATTAATATTTTTTTGCAGTATCTCTCTATCCACGTACATATCCGCTTGATAATTTTCTTATATTTTAGAGCATGAAGATGAGCAACTTTGAAATATTTACTGCCCAAAATGGCCTCAAAGAAAAGCTCATTCTTAGCAGGTGTATTGGCTCTAATGTAACAAAAGAACGAACAGAATAGACAGCCATAGCGGTGTATACAGATATGTAACTTTTGTATTAACTTATACACATTCCTTCATATGCAAACATAAGAAATTTCAAAAGTAGCATGCTATTATAACGAGAAACAAAGACAATCAACGGGCCTTTTTTGTTACTAATCCGAGCATACCTGTTGAAACTAGAAGTTACAAATATCCTCTACATGCTCAAAATTTTGCAGATTTTCCTCCATGCAATGTTTTAAAGTTCAAGGCCGGACTCAAAATCAGTCAAGGGTCAACTCGGAATTGGATTGACTTGGACCAATCTAACTTCATTGGCATGGCTTACTAAAAAATACACAATATTTATATTTTAAAGATTCCAAACCATGATTCTGAAAAATTATTGAAATTTTGAAAGAAAACATTATGAATAAATGAGCAAGAACATTTAAATGACAAGCAATGTTCCACCATCACTTATATCACAGTCCTCATCATTAGTATCACCCTTTGCCTCTACTAGGCCATCTGGTGACATCAGTCAACACCACCCTATTGTGATGAAATTGTCTAATCCAAGCCTTATGATACGGTAGAAAAATCTTAACATGCCTAACCAATGATTTTCGATGATACGGTAGAAAAATCTTAACATGCCTAACCAATGATTTTCGATTGTGTGTAGGATACATTTTTGCTAAGGCCATGACAAAGGAGTTCAATGATCAATGCCACCAACATCAAGGTACATAAATGAATTGGTGCTCTTGATTAAATTTTAATCCCATGTCTTCATATGTGATAGAATCCAATGAAAATATTGCAATCCTACCATTCCTGAAATCTCAGCTGATTTAGTACCAAAGCAACTTTCTGAACCAATTCACAGGCCAAGTCGTTGCAGGCGGTGGTCAACTTGGCTGAGTTGACCAAATTCGAGTTTGAAAACACTACCTCCAAGGAAGCCCAATTTATATTTATGGAAAGCTTTTGATTCAAATGTTATCTTCTAAATTGCCTTTATTTCACATAGAATTAATCACCAACAAACATAAAACATAATTAAGGTAAGAACATGTGTGCTATTGTAAGATAAAGGGAAAGAAAGATTTGGCTTCTTAGATAAACACACTATTAGGTATCAATTGGGTTTATCTTGGGTGGTTGGGAGGAATGATTGTTGTCCTCCCCGCTCATATTCAATTCTTGCGACATGATTAGCTCAGATTGAGTATATTGTTGTAATGGCTTCAAGCCTTTTTGTTGAATGGCCTTGAGACCTAAAGAATATCTTACCATCGCCTACGGGCTGGAGGGTGGGGTGCTTTGCTTGATGGAAAAAAACACACTATTAGGTACAACTTCCGAATTTCTTAATGGCTAATAGTCATAAACTATTCCATTAAAGTGGGATCATCTTAGTCAAAGTTTGGCAGCAGCCAAGGCAATCTAAAAACAAGCAAAATAAAATCATAACCATATGTACATACTTGTACGAAACGTCCAACAACCCAATGTTTTGGGCCATACCGATACCCGAAACGCCGAAACGTGACCAAAACTCAGTCGAAACGCCGAGTGTCGTGCTGTACGACATCCCTCGATTTAGGGACATCATACAATATGACACCCAGCATTTTGGACGAGTTTCAGCCCTTTTCTGTGGCATTTCAGCCTCTTCTTAGGGGTTTTGCAGGCCCCACACATGGCCAGCCGCTTTGTGGGGCCTGATTTCCAGCTAAACTTCACTTTAAAAAATCAATATTTGCTGGAAATAATTTTCTAGAAGAAACTTATTATTAAAAAAAAAAAAACCAGGATTAATAAAATAAAAAATAAAAAATTTAATTTAAAAAAAGACATCTAAAAACCCAACAGCCAATTCCTATCTTAAAAAGGAACTTACTTCACTCATTTCCCATGCATTCTACAGCTACAGGAGCTTCCTACAGTGGCAGCGAGTGTTTTATTTTTTTATTGGAGTGTTGGGATCAACCTTTGGTGTCATTTTCAGCGAGAGGACAGTTGTGGGTAGCAAAGTTTTTTGTGAGTGTTATTTTTTTTTGGGTAACTTGCATGGTTTTTCAAAGTGTTGTTTTTTTTTCTAAATGGGATTTTTTTGGTTTTGCAGTAGAGAGGATTTTTGAAGTGCTGGGTTTTTTTTTCTGTATAGATATATTACTTTCATTTGCTGTTTTTCGGCAACATGCAACAATTTTTTTTATTTTTTTTTGCAACAACCATGGTCATTTATGTTTTTGCAGCAATCATGGCTTCAGAAAGTGGTGTATCTAGTGCCGGTCAAGCTGCTTAAGCAACCAAACAGCAAGAATACTAACCTCTTTGGCAATATGTGACCAAGATCAAGCAAATGGGTTTTGGGGGTGTTACCGCTCAAACTAGCAGGGGTTCTAAAAGGGGGTCCTTGAAGGGCTTCTACCATATTAAGGACAACAATGGAGCAATAGCCCACTATCACCTTGGCTATGGCTCCCTACACTTTACGGACTTTCACCAATGGGAGGAGACCCGATATAATAAGGATCACGAAATGAATGGATCTACGATAGGACGATAGGTGATCCTAGAAGCCTATCCACAAGAGAGGCTCAGATATATGGCTGGCTTGCTTTGAAAGCAAGATGAAAGGCTCTCTAGGAAGGGCTCAGGGGAATTATAAGAGCTAGGGTTTGAGTATATGACTTGTCAATAAGATTCTTAGCTCCTAAAATCCTTGTGGAAACTTTGCTTCCAAGTGGTCTTTGTGAAATTGGCCTTGATAAGTTGTGGGACCACACGGTATCAAGTGAACCCGAGGTTAGGTCAAGGGAATGGAGTTCAGCAACCAATCATATACTTGAACTAATCAAGGAGGAGAAGGGGATCAAGGAAGCAATTTTCAATTAAAGGTAACACAATGATTCTAGTTAGGTTTCTAGCCTAAGGAAACCAAGGGCAGGGATTGGTCTTCGAGCTAGGGCTTGCGATATCTCAAGATCCCACCGTCAAAATCTCATGAAATTTGGAGCGCTTCTTGAGGACACACCAACGCAGTTGTGGACCAAAAATTGAAGTGTTTGGATGGCTATATTGTGAGATAATTGATGCCCTAGGTGACCTATGTAGGCTAGGCCTAGAAAAGAGGGGACGGTGAAAGAAATAAGCTTTGAGGTGATCACCTATGGAGGACCAGTTCCTAATCCTTTTTGGAAGACTGGAGTCAAGTAGAATTATGACTATGGATTTTAGATTAACTATATGAAGGAGGCCTCAAAGGCAACTTCGCATAACACTAGGGCAACAGCAAACGCAGCTTCAAGGACTTTATACTTCGTTTAGCAAAATAGATGGCTTATCAAGATGATTTACAACGATAAAGCATCTCTAGGAACATTCACTCATAATACATGGCCCATACATGAAGCATCACTATCTAGAAACAAAATTTCCACAACTTCACATAAATGGATGCAGTAAATTAGCCCTAGTATAGTGAAATCCCAACAACAATGTATGTGACAAAAATAGAAAGAAAGAATAGAATTAAATTGCATTTACATGTATTAAAAGTATATCCAACCATCAATTTTTTTCCAATCAAGATGCTCCAAGACAAGAGAAAATGATCCAAACATCAAAATTCATTCCATGCTCTAAAAATTCGTCCTCCAAGAAGGATAGCGAAGTTCTCTAAAGAGATACAAGTCCAATCCAAGTGATGATGCTAAAATGAAATCACATCACTTGTATTTATATACTTATAAGTTATAATGAGTTCAAATTAGCTAATTAGGCCTAATTAGCCCCTAGAATAAAATAATATGCAAAATAACTAACTTTTGGTGACAAGCCCACAAAACTAGCTCATAAACAAAATAATAACCCTCTCAAGAGGTCAAATGATCAATAGTATATGTCATTGGGCCTTAGAGGAACCCTGATGAAATACATAGGTGCCATAATGTGAGATATGACTCCCAAAAGTAGTGGACAAGGGGTTGGCCCCTTGTTCTCCAAATAATAAACCAGTGGTGCTCCCAATGGGTGTGGGGGCACACAAGTGACCTCATGAGTCTCCAAACAAATTGAAGATGTTTGTAGACCATCTGCAAGGGCTCGAGTGATGGTGTAAGTGATGCCATATCATCATAAAGGTTTTGGTCCTTGGATCATCTGCCAAGTGCATGGTACAATTGTGGGGTTGGTTGGGCATGGTGAACTAGGTGCATCTTCCTCGTCCAATAGGTGAATCTTGAGCAATCTCTAAACGTATTTGCGGATCCGTGAAATTTTTTCTACTGTTGTGGAGGCCCACGGCTCTCTACACACACCCTACATGTGCCAATGTAGCCCTCTAGAAGGTTAGGACCCTATATAGGGAGACCAAACAGAGACCATCTGAAATCTTGCATAAGATCCAATGTGTCTCTTTGCCTTCTAGTACAACAAGTCATTTAAAGAAATCAGTTAAAGAGCTAACAAACCATGGACAACAGGTGGGCACTTCATAATGGCATGCCCTTCCATAGTGGGCTTTGGCATGTGCTAATGTCTCCAATATCCAAGGGGGGTTAACCAAGTACCCTATTAGGTGGTTTCTACTTTTAAAGGGGACAGTATGTCCAAGGTACATCCTTCAAATGGTGGTGGCATGTGATAAAGAGATGAACGAAATAGTGAATGAAAGGGGCAATCATGGGTCGCATATCGAGGTACAAGGGTAGATAATAAAGGGAAGCCCACAGTTGGGTATATAATGTATATAAGGGAGCAATCGTGGTGCATGAGATACCCTGACCTTGATTTTTCCACCCTTATTCATATGCCTTTTGCTTTTTATGATTTTTCTTTGATTAACTACTTGGGGCTCATGGGATAAGAGCATGATGTGTAAGGTATAGCAATGGATATCCCCCTTAAGGTAGGGTGGATCATTGCCCACCAGGGGTTGGGACAATCATGGGTTTCTTAATGAAAAAGGAGGTTCATCCAGGGCCTATAGGAGCTACGGCAATGGCGATGGGAAATGGAGTAGAACTCATGCATTGGCTTTTTCCCACGTGCCAAATGTGTTTGTCCCGACCATCTTTTGCATTTTGTGGTACATTTTCCTATTAAATATGGCTAATTATGTTTTTAGATTTTCTTTTCAGCTACATCAACCTCTAGGGCATCGTTTCAAGCCCAACCCAAGGTGTGGGAAAGAGGAAGGGGAAGTTAAACCTATGTGGACCAAGTGGAGGGATGTGAACCCAAGTGGGAGAAATGATAAATGGGGTTGTAATGAACGGAAGGGGGGTGATATATGTGGATGAGGGAGCGGGACCACGCAACCAAAATTAGGGTTTCCCATGTAGTACCATCCCTAAAGCCCAAAGGTCAATAAAAGAGATCCCATGGAACTAGGACTCAAGTGTAACATCCAAAAGAGGTCAAGGGGACAAGAGCACAGACCTAACCCACTCTTTTCGTCGAATCCCCCCTTAAATCCATGCCCGAAAGTTTTCATGACAAGTATACTACAATACTCAATTACCAAATGACAAAGCATACCTTTATGTTCAGGAGGCCCACCTTCAAACATACGATCATGACAGATGGGTGGGGGACCATATGGTTGGCTCATGTGGCAGAGAAATGGCACAACAAGCTAGTTGGTGGCTACAAGGGGTTGTTGGTTGCTGGTTGAGGACCATCTTGGAAAAACTTTTCTCCTAGGGATATCACGGATATCACCCACAAAATGGTGGGTAACAGGGGGTACATGGGAATGGAGGTGTGATTTGTGCAAGAATGAAAAACATTCAAGGGCTCCTACACAAGAATCAAGGCTCAAATTTTGCATGAGGCCATGAAGGGTGCTGAAGTTTGTCCACAAACTCTAAATTCGGATGTGAGGGTTGCATATAAGAGAGAGCAAGATGATGCTCAAAGGTTGAAGGATCAAAGAACCAAACTCAGTTCGCGTACTAGTGGCATTAACACTCCCTACTTGGGTCTAACAATGAGCCAATGATTGTTCATGAAGCAAGAAAGAGGGGGGCGATGGCAATAGAAGAAGAGTTATCCAAGCCATCAAATCCTATCAAAGACAGTAGATTGTTGAAAGTGCTTGATAATCAAGGAAGAGAAGAAGCTAAGACAAGAGTGGCAAGGGCCATCTTTGCTTGTGGGAGACCCTTTAATGTGGTTTGGTCCCATATTGGCAAGATATTGTGAGAGTCATCAACACTGCCCCTCAAGATGTCAAGGGGCCAAATTACAAAAAACTCAGGACAGTCATGCTCAAAAAAGAAAGACAACTTCTTGATGATGTTTTGCAACCAATCCATAACTCATGGGGTAGCACAGGGGTTTCAATTATCTCAAATGATTGGACCTGTTGTAGCCCCTAGAGACAGCTTTGAGTTGCAAAAGACCAGTGCCTAGGACATCTTAAAATCAGAGATTAAATGTAGACAAGTATATGGATGCCTCTGACAGAATATGAATTAAGAGAAGTCATGGTTTTGGTGGTTCAGGAATGGAGAAGATCTTTGAGTCTGATTTAATGTGAATTACCTTGTACTGCAAGAGGGCTCAAGAGTCTGAATGGTTGGATTGCTTTCAAATGGGCCAAGTATGAAACAATGAGAAAAGGCTTTCAAATCATGTAGAGGTGCTAAGGAAGAATGGAGGAGGAATCCACAACAGACAGGATTAATATCGTTAAGATTTTGTCTCCTGTGAACTCAGAGAAAACGGATGCAAGTGAAATATGACAAACAATAGAGATTTGTGGAGCGCGAATTAAGGAAGTGCAGTGAGTTTGATACATGAGCGTTATATATAAACGAATTCATGAATAAAAATGCATACTGTCGACAGCTACATTACACAAATCATCAAAGCAGCAGAACATTGAAATATGATTACACATAACAGGAGATTATTGATAAACAAAGAGAAACAAATACACACTACTCATTGCCCCATTTGGAATCCAAATAAACAGCGTTGTATCATATTAAGTTCAAACAGCTCTCCCAAATATGTATCTCAGAGCACAGGGAGCACAATTATACAGAACTACAGCGAAATTCTCCAAAATTCAGAACCTTTCTTACTTCCTACATATAGAGTTCCCATTGAGGGTTCCTGATCGAATAATGAGTCATGATCAGCCCACACATGTGAAAATCAAAATATCCTAACAAACTAACTAAGCGTGCATCAAGCAATCACTCCTGTAACTGAAAATCAAAGCAGAATCAAGTGAAATCGGGATTTCACTAGCAAAACATCTTAATCGGAAAATAAAATAAACAAAATTATGGGCCACGTAGGCCAAGTCCTAGAATCTTTAAATGGTGCGGCGAGGAGGAGCTGTGAACAGCTGGGCAGTCGGGTTTCCATCACATGATTCTACCCATCGTCGAGAGCCTCCACTCCCTTATTCTTATGATTTCCACTAACCGTTGTGAAACGACCAGTTGTGTTGCACGCATGGTTGTTAAAACCGGAACCGATCACTGGACCGGTGGACCTAATGAACCGGGTTTCAAACCGGAACCGAGTTTCGAACCGGAACCGGTCTAACCGGTAGCGGTCAGATCTCAATGAACCGGTTTTAAAAAAAAAAAAAAAACATTAAATAATTATTTTTTAATAAAAAAACTATTTTTAAGATTTGCAACCATGATTCCAAGCCAATAGAGACAAAATATGCAAAGTTTGCTCATTTATATACCATGCAAAGGTGAATATATCAAAATGTAGTTGTCATGCTATTACAGCCCAGTATCAAGCATAATAAGAGAGAAATAATAGATGCATCGGAATCCAATTTGGTGTTTAAATTAAATAGAGTCTAGCTATGAGAGAAAAGCCACATCAGTGTAAGGAGGAAGCTTCTCAAGTGGAAAGCGATCCACTTGGGTATGAGATGCAGGCCCTGCAAAGGAAAAAGCACACCACTTAACAAAAATTAACCAAATCGAGGCACATGCAACTTGGGTAAGATACCACCCCTGGGAGTACCTTAAATTTTCCAACTAATGACTGAGTTTTAATGAAGTCTTCAGTGAGAGTTTCTGGCATACAGTTTGTTAGCACACTGTTGTAGGTGTAATTTTCTTCTATTTGTTTCGAATATAAACATACAGAGACGGGAATATGTAAGCCGACTTCAATCCAACAACTCTTATACAGTATCTACTCAAAAATTAGCATAAACCATGAATATACATTGCATTAACAACATGCTAGAAAATACAGTCATATTATCATTTAATGGCATAGGCTAAAGATCTGAGAAAATAGGGGAACCTGACTTCCAAGGCAATGAATAGACTTCAATATGTTGCTTTACTTCTTGTACAATATCCCTGTATGATTTGCAGGAGTAGGCCCTTCAAATCTCTGCCTCTAACCTTTGCCTCGGCCGGTTAGGTGGTCAGTTTATGTCCGGTTAGGTCCGGTTTATGTCCAGTTAGGTCCGGTTAACCGCCCGAAATTGGTGAAGCCCTCCTCTAAACCCGGTTGCATGGCCGGTTCTGACCGGAGAAGGAGCTGACCGGCCGGTTTGATCGGTCACCGGTTCAAATCGGTCGGTTTTGATAACTATGGTTGCACGTGCTCCACTCTTTAGCAGAGGTTTCCTGGATCAACCGAATAAACCATAGCTATGTTGTTCCGCCAAAAACCAATGCTTGTGCTGGAGATGAAGGGGAGATGGTGGAAGCAATGGTGAGGCTATCGGGATAATTAGCACGGAAAAGAGAGGGACAAAGGCCACTGGAGAGCTATTAATGACGTGACAGGTAGGTGGGGCCCAAATCCATATCGCAAATCGCAAATCGGAAGCCTTTGTTATAAACAGCGGGAGGTGAATGATAAGATATGCGATGGGCAAAGTGCGGTGGCGAGGAAGGTGACGTGGCATGAAGGTGGGGCCGCCCGCACATCACAATTCGCAAGTAGGAGTGTTTAGTTATAAGAAGCGGAGGGTAACTGCTATGTTTTGCGAAGTGCGAAGTGCAGGGAGGTAAATGTTAAAATTTTGCGGTGAGTGATATGCGATGGGCGGAAGTGACGTGGCGGAGGTGGGACCGCCCACAAAATCGCAATCGGGGAAGTTTTGGTATAAGGAGCGGGGGTAAGAGTTATGACTTGCGATGGGCAATGCGCGATGAGAGGAGGATGACAGTGCGAAAAGGTAATTGAGTGCCGATAAAGGTTTTGAACAGAAAGGAGTGGATTGTTTACAATAAAGGCTCGTGCGGGGAGGTGGGTCCCTTTATATTGCATTGGCAGAGTTACAAGTGGCAAATGGTGTTATGAATGAGTTTGCGGTCTTGCGATGCGGGAAGGTAAGGAAGGAGTAAGGTGCGGTCTATGCCATATATATATATATCAAGCAGCCTAAAGTGGGGGGCAGAGCTGCGAATAAAGAAATGTAGCGCAGGACTTTGGAAATGGAAAAATGAAGGGTAAAAGAGGGTAAATGAAGGTAAAGAGGATAAATGAGACGAATGAGGGCAAAAATGAAGTTTGCTCACCACTACACCTTATCAGCCACACTTTGCCCTTTCTACTGAACTGAAAGGAAGATTGATTCCTTTGAAGCTCTTTGACATTCAGGATTTCCTTTCCTTTCTCCTTCTCCACTTTGTATGCGGTCACAGGCCAACATTGGCTCCACCTAGGGACAACGTGTTGTTCTCAGTGCGTTGAGAACCTGCAAATCTGATGCTTGTGCTTTATTGGGTACATGGAGTCGCAAATGCATACTGATTAGACAAAGCTTTATACCAACAGTGAAGTGGACACAAAATGGAAGATGATATGGAAGATGAAATGGAAAATGCAAACAGTGGATGAAACAAAATGGGGACAGTGGAAGATGAAATGGAAAAATGTAAACAGTGGAGGAAACAAAATGGAGTATAGATAGTGGAATGATATATATAGTGAGCTGGGTTAGCCCTCGTCAGTGATGAAAATAGAACTTGAGGAGTTGCCCATTCACGGGCACCTCAAGTATGTCTCCTTCTAAGTTCTCCAGCGCAAAAGTATTGTTGCCTTTGGCCTCTGCCACCCTGAAAGGACCAAACCAGAGGGGGTCAAACTTCCCATGTTTCCCTTTGTCTTCCCGCCTGACATCCCATCGCAGCACCAAATCCCCTACTTGGATTTCCATGTCTTTAACTCTTTGATCAAATAGGCCTTTCATCTTTTCCTGGAACTCTGCTAGTCTGAGACTTACATGTTCCCGTGTTTCACTTAGGTCGACCAATTGATTCATTCTTCTGATAAGGTCGTTTGTCTCTTCCTCACTCTCTTGTAAGAATCAGGCCACGGGTAATGCAAGCTAAATAGGAAAGGCTGCAACTCTGCCATACACTAGTTCATAAGGGGACTTCCCTGTGGATCTTTTAATGGTGATGCAATTTGCCCAAAGTGCAAACTTGAGCTGGGGGTCCCAATTCTTTTGGTTTTCATTGATGGTCTTTTTCAGAATCCTAACCAGTGTCTTGTTAGATGACTCCGCCAACCCATTCCCTTATGGGTAATATGCAGTGGAGTGTCCCAGAATGATATTATAGTGTTGACAGAATTTCATGAACTTAGCCGATTTGAAAGCCTGGGCATTATCAGTGATGATTTTAGCAAGGCATCCAAACCTAGCTATTATGTTCTCCTCCAGGAACTTGATCACTACCCCATCGGTGGCATTCCTTGCAGGCACAGCTTCAACCCACTTAGTGAAGTAATCTGCGGCGGTGAGGATCCATCGATGTTGATTGCTAGAAGACGGGTGAATCTCTCCTATGAAATCAATTCCCCACTATTTAAAAGGTTCTTCAACATGTATTGGGATCAATGGGAGAGGTGCATACCTTTGCTTTTCGGTAAACGTTTGACACTTCTCGCAGGCCTGGACACGAGCATGTGTATCACCAAACAATTTAGGCAAAAAGAAACCTGCCCTCAAGATCTTGTGTGCGGTGGATCGCCAGCTATAATGCCCGCCACATATCCCTTCGTGGAACTCAGTCATTACCTGGTCAACTTCTTGCTCTGTTAAACACAATAACAGGATCCCCGCTGGGTCCTTCCAATACAGTCGCCCATTTGCCACAATGTACTTTTGAGACCTCGGCCTCAAGGTGTGGCACTTGGCCTTATCATAGTTAGGAGGGAATCTCAGTGTTAAAATATATTCCACTATATCTTTATACCATGAGGATAGAAGGTACTTCACATGTGTCTTTTGTGTGGAAGATCCTATGCCCTAAGGTGCACCTGTATCGTCCTCTGCTTCTCCTCCTGTCATAGACAGATTTATCCCCAGAGCTTGACAGTTGGATTCGGACAGAATCTTTGCCAGCCTTTGGCCTTTAATGAGTTTTGGTAGGCTTTATCTCCATCTCGTACTCCTGGACCTTAGCTATCCATTTTCCCCTTTTTCCTTCACTGTCGCCCTGCACCAAGATATCCTTCACTGCTGTTGTGGGAACACAGGCGATTATGGGAGATTGTAACACATACACCTGGAATGCTTTTAGAGATTTGACCAGAGCGTAAGCTTGCTTTTCCAGGATATTATATTTCACTTCGGCATCCCGCAGAACTTGGTCGAAGAACACAATAGGTTGTTCATGCCCTTTGTAATTCTTCTATAGCAGCACTGCAGCCATTGTATGTGGAGAGGCGAAAGAGAAAATCATGAATGGCTTCCCATAATATGGACCTATCAGCACTAGAGCTTCTGCAAATGCATGCTTGATTATGTCAAAATAATCTCTCGATTGAGGGGTCCACCTCACTTCACTGTTCTTTTTTAGCATTTCAGTGATGTTTCGAACAATCTTGACATAATTGGGTATGAATCTTCTTAGGAAATTTATCCTTCCCAGGAACACTTGCACCTCTTTTTTGTTTCTTGGTAGAGAAATGTTGTTTATCACCTCCACGCCTTTTGGATCAATCTTCACTCCCTCAGTTACTATATGTCCTAGTAACTTTCCTTCTTCCAGGGAAAGCATGGATTTTTGAGGGTTCAGGGATAGGCCATACCTGCAGCATTTGTCGAAGGTTCGTCAAAGATGTTATATGTGTTTTGCATCGCTCTTCGAGAAGACAGTGATGTCCTCCATATAGATCACCACAAACTTATCCTGCTCTCTTATGAAAGCGATGTCCATAGCACATTGGAATGTGGCACCGGCATTTATCAAGCCGAAAGGCATTCAGGCGTACATGAAAGTTCCCCAAGGCGTAGTGAGTGTCGTCTTCTTTTGGTCTTCCGGGAGCACTGCCACTTGATTATATCCTGAGAAGTTGTCCATCATGGACATGCGGGAGGATCCCACCACCTTTTGCAAGATGTGGTCCATCTTCGGAAGGGGATAGTTGTCTTTGAGTGAAGCTCTGTTCAGATTGCAGAAATCCACACAGATCCTGATTTCGCCATTCTTCTTCCTCACGGGTACCAGGTTTGCCACCCATTCGAAATACCTTAGAGGGATAATGATCTTTGCCTGCTGCAGCTTCTTTATTTCCTTTTCAATTGCTGGGAGAAGAAGAGGATTGATTTGTCTCAGCTTTTGCTTATGCGGCTTAGCGTCCTCTTTGAGTGTTATCTTGTGTTGTATAATGTCAATGTCAAAAGTCTTCAGATCCTGGTATGACCAGGCGAAAACATCTTTATATGATTGAAACAGCCTGAGGTACTGGTCTTGGTATTCTTCAGGGACCCCTTTTGACAGCTTCACCACCTTCGGATCTTCCTCCATCCCAATATTCACATCCTTGACAGGCTCGTCAAGGGTCACTCTACTAGGGTTCACCGAGATATCATTTTTGTCAAACAATCTCTCCAACGGTACGAGACCCCTGGGAATGACATTTCCCTTTAATTGCAACACACGGTGCCCAGATAGTGTCTCGACTCTCTTCCCATCTGGTTTTTGGCTCTTGACTGTCATCCTCAGTGATTGAGTCAATCACCATATTCTCAAAGACTTGCCAATGTTTTACGTTGTCCGGAATGGAAGGGCGGTACCACACTTCAACATCATATCTAAGCAGGGGATTCTGCGGGGGGCAGAAATTACTAGTAGCCACAGCTAGTGAGTCTGCCATTTTGTTCTTATCCCTTGGCATGAACTAAATGTTAAAAGCCGAAAATAAGTTCTCAACCAAATCCCATACATCATTCCTATAAGCTCTGAGCCACAAGTGTTTATTTTGGCACTAGCTCCTGACTTGCCTCAGTACAAGCTTTGAATCTCCGAACACCTTGAGATTTTGTATGTTCATGTTCTGTGCCGTCTGCAATCCCAACAGCAGGGCTTCATACTCAGCCACCTTAATTGTGGCTTAAAATTCCATCTCAAAGGAGAGGGGAACCAAGCATCCTTCTGGTGATATCAAGAGTACCCCGACCCCGTTTCCTTCTCGTGAGTAAGCTCCATCAAAATGCAAGGTCCATATCTTGTTTTCCTTTCTGCTCATAGGATTCTTCTGTATTAGAGGATAGACATTCATTTCTTGCAGGAAATTTTCATCCTCCTTGAGCATAAGACAAGAGAATTCACCCTCGTTGCCATATACCATAGAATTTGTCGAACAGTCGGCTTTAGTGACCATCTTCACAAACCTGGATTCTCAGTATAATCATCCTTCCTCCCCACCAAATACCGGAATAGTGACATAGGTGAGGTCAAGTTTTATTGATCCTCCAATTTTGGAACCCCAAGATCTGGACAGCAATATTCCAAACTGAGTTGGGATATCAGCTACAACAATATCCATTACCACACTTTTGGCCGAAATCTAGGCTAAGTTTACTACCAAATATTTTATCATGCCCAAGCATTTCACTCTCTTGGAATCAAAAGAATACAGGTCTTTATAAGGCCTAGTAGTCTGCAACCCCAAGTGCTCCATGACAGACAATGGCAACAGGTTATGTGAGGCCCCGAAATCTAGCATGCAATTGTGCAATAATAGGTCATGTATAACTAGAGTCACAAAGAATGGGGGAGTGGTTGAGTCTTGCTCTTCTACATGAGGTCCAAAAACTAACATGGGCCTTTTTTCTTGGAGATTGAGGCTATCAGGCAGAGGGCTTACACCATGGGGCAGCATGAGTTGGGAGACTTGAGCCTTGTATGAAGGTTGTTTTGGGAGCTCAATTAGGGGAACCGGGATCTTAACTTTCTCTAATTCTTTCTGGAGGTTAAAGACCATGGGAGATTTTTCTGTAATAACTTCTTTGGACTTCTCTTTAGGAGGGTCGGGCAGTTTCAAGGGTATAGTTGTGGACTTCTCATTCTTGGGAGGATCGAAGCCTTGTTTCATGGAAGTGGATGCAGTGGCTTTGTGAGGGGCAGACTCTTCTAATGGTTTTTTCCCCTTACTGGCAGAACTAGGAAGGGTTTGTTCTCTTGATATTGACTCTTCATTTTGTTCTTGTACTCGGGTTCTCTTCTTGGAGGACCTCAGATCGTACTTCTTGTGGAGTTAAGCTTGCATGAAATCCAAGAACTACCTGCAGTAATTGTCAATATCTTGGTCTTCTGAAGGGACTTCCTTCTCTTCTTGCTCTTCTTGCAGGGTGAGCTCACCTTCCTCATCATCGGAGTAAGCAAGGAATTGATTCTCTTGGTTGTCTGTGACTTCCTCAGCCTGTTCCTCCAGCTCTCCTTCCAAGTATAAGGGAGGTTGGATATGATCTTGTTGTTCCTTCCTTTCACGTTGCAGCAGTTGTAGAGGGGGTTTCTGATACTGGGGATTAAACCCACGGTTTGGAATCATTTGGTTAGCACGAGGGAGGGAATTCTTGGCCTCTAATTCAAGCTTAACCAGCTTATTTGAGAGGTTCTTGATCAGCTTATTCATTTCTTCCATTCTATACTCTTGTGATTCCCTCTCCTAATTTGAAGTAAAAGTCTCCTCCCTTTTCTTTCTTCTGGCTTCATGCTCTGTCTTCCCCTTGAATTTACCAGTAGAAGCAAAGTTTGCTTCTACCTCCAATGCATCAGTCTGGAACTAATCCAGAGATGTAGATTTTCTTTCTCTTAGTGTGAACCCAAACTCCAGTTCATAAGCTCTTGCGAAGACCACTTTGGCAGCTGCTTGGGTAGGCTTTATTTCAACAGGGAGATTATTATAGAGCTTATTGAACCTCTTTATGAATTCAGTTACATCCTCATTGTGTCTCTTTTTAAGAGCATTGAACTATGTGAGAACGTATTTGTGGTCCCTCTTTTCTCCCCATTTTAGTGTGAAGAAATTCTCCATTTCTTCCCAAGTGGTGACTGTGTTATCAGCTAGAGACTTGAACCACTTTCGAGCCTCTCCATCCAAGGATTGGACGAAAAGCCTCAACACCACATCTAAGTGCTCTACATTCACATTCTCAATAAAGGCGCAGAAGTTTTCAATATGTCTCTACACAGAAGTACTATCTTCCCTTGTGAACCAAGGCAGGAGCTTTAAATAATCTTGAGGCTTATCGTTCAATACATGGGGTAGAGCTAACGGAGCATACTTGTGTAGAAATTAGCTGAATAAATCACTTATTCAATGGAGATTAACCCGATTACACATCAATTTCGAATTGTATGCATAACACATAATCTCTTCTACGATTAATTGTCACATGCGGAAATAACAGAAGCAATCTCACATCAAATCAATCACACATTAACTCAGAATGTATGGGGAAAGCCTATAGCTGAAAACCTCGCAGCTATTGTGTATATTATAATGGAGAAATCAAGTAACCAATAAAGTACAATACTCCTCACAAGTACTCAGTACTCTCTCATGAAGTTACTCACAATCTGACTCAGTTTTGAACAAGTCTGAGGTTCAAAACTCCCCGCCAATTGTCTTGCCTCTATTGCGCAATCATGGCCTGTATATGAAGAGGTTCAAGGTTCGAATCCCCTTCCCTTGATTGCGTAATTGTCATGGACAATTCCTCCAAGTGTCATGCAAAACTCATGCAAAACAAATCTACCAACTGATAGCTTTACTCACCCTTTCATCTACCTCTTCCACTGGTCTCCACTGAACTGATCATGCACTGTAGTGAACTGAAGTTTTCTTGAGTTGACTAATGAGTTAATATTTAGTGAATTAAATATTATTTAATTCACTCCACTCATATCTAGTTGATTAGCTAGTTAACTAATCCCAACTAGTTCAACTAAAACAAACAAAACACAACTCCACTATCTGTCCCGTTAACTCCTCCAAAACTTCTGCCACTGAAGTCTAACTGAAGCCAACCATGCAAGATGCCATCAAACCCTAGGAACCCCGTGATTCCTTGTGTCAGTTGCATGAGCCACCTCCATGACTCAAACTGAAGTGCGCCAAGAGAGTAAACTGCTGTTTATAGTCAAAATATTATTAAGGGAAAATAATATTTGACTTCCATATTTTTAGGAGATCAGTCTAAAAATAGCCTGGGTCCTAAAAATTAGGGTCTCATCTATTTTTACCGACATGTCGCATCCATCAAGAATCTCCAAGTAGAATTCCCAAATTATACTCCGTATGTCTAAAAATAGACATAGTCTAAAAATAGACTTTGCGCCAGAATTTGCCTGCGGGCCCACTTAGTGAAGGCGACTTCATTTCACTAAGCTCCATCATCTTGCTGCATTCTCAACACTCCCTCTCAGCAAGATATGGATTATCTGCAATCCCTATCCTGCCTCTGTGGAATTCGAACTTGCTTCTGGTGAGCGCCTTCGTCAGGATGTCGGCATCCTGATCCTCCGTGGGAACATATGAAAGCATCATGATCCTCCGCTGAACACAATCTCTGATGTGATGGTACCTGATGTCGATATGTTTGGACCTATCATGAAAAACTGGATTAGCGAGAGCTTGATGCAGCTCTGGTTATCACAGTAGATCACTGTAGGCTCCAAATGCAACCTGAACAAACCTGCGAGGATCTTCCTCATCCGGCCTCATGCGGCCAAACTGGGCGCCTGTGTACTCGACCTCTGCGGGGCGAGTGCCACGGATCTGCAGCTACCTGGCTGTGCCGAGGAAGCTGCTTTGTCGACCCAATCTGCGAAAACTCCTCCAGTGCTCTTAGGTCCGTTGGGCTCCTGCCCAATGCGCATACGATGAAACCGAAAGCTCACTCCATCCTCTGTCATTACCATAGACCATATCCGTCATGCCTACGATATAGCGCAATGCCTTGCTTGCAGCCTTCAAAAGAGCTTGGTAGGCTTAACCACCAACTGCAGCTGATTAGCACTCCAGCCTTTTCTCCAGATTGATGACCAAACCCGAATGCATGTGACCCACCAGCATTCGATAGACGGTGGCATCCACTACCTCCTCACAGAAGTAGCATCTCCCCTTCCTCCAACCTCCGGAAGAGGAGTGTAACGGGGCTTGCAGCCTTGCATATTGAACCTCTCCAGAATCTCCCGGGCATACTTTCCCTGAGAAACAAACAGTCCTCCACTGCGCTGCCAAATCTCCAATCCCAGGAAATAATGAAGGATGCCCAGGTCCTTCATCTCAAACTCTCGTGCAAGATCCTCCTTGCATGAAAGTATCAACTGCTCGTCGCCAGTCAAAATCAGATCATCTACATACAGTACGATGATCAACAGCTTCCCCTCCACCACAATCTGGTACAGGTTTGGATCCGCCTCACTCTTGGAGAATCCAAGCCCGGTGAAGTAGCTGTCTATCCGAGTGTACCAAGCACGAGGTGCTTGCTTCAGCCCGTACAGTGCTCTTTTGAGTCGGCACACATGCGACTCACTGCTGAAGATCTCAAAACCTTCAGGCTGCTCTATGTACACCTCTTCCTCAATAACTCCATTGAGGAACGCAGTCTTCACATCCATCTGATGAATGTGACACCCCATCTGCGCTGAGAGAGCAAGGATCGTCCGTATGGAAGAGTACCTTGCGACAGGTGCAAAAGTCTCCTCATAGTCAATCCCCTCGATCTGTGAGAAGCCACGGGCGACAAATCTCGCCTTGTGCTTCTCCACACTCCCGTCAGCCGCCTGCTTCACTTTGTAGATCCATCGCGAACCTACAACTGATTTCCCAACCGGTCTTGGGACAATCTCCCATGCACTGTTCCCGATGATCGAATCATATTCTCCGATGCGCCATCAACCCATGCGATGTTCTCTGACTTCCTCGAGGATAACTCTTGTCACAACACGGTGACTCATAAGAGCCACATGTATCCGATGTCTTGATACGGTCGCGTGTGTCTCTGTCTGCTGTTGTCTTGTCGGTGGTCCCTCGCGCCTGCGCATCCAGAAGCGGGTCGCTCGACACGGCGTGCGCATGCGCCCTCTGATGGTTGGCGCTGCCTGGGTGGTTTCTTCCACCTCCTGAACCTCCTCTTGTGGCTGATCCACATCGGGAAGCTCCTCCTTAGGAACTAACAGCTCCTCATCTGCATGCAAGTGTAGCTCCCTCTCAAGCGAACACTGCATGGCTTTCTCCTCCTGAAATTTTATATCCCGTCGCACAACAGTCTTGCGACTGTCTGGCACATACACTCGATAGTTATGAGGTGTATCGGTGTACCCCACAAATATTCCAACTTCAGCAGTTGGATCCAGCTTCCTTCTTGCATCCTTCGTCACATGCATGTAGACAGGAGATCCGAAAATCCGCAAATGGGAAATATCAGGCCTCTTGCCAGAATAAGCCTCCTCTGGTGTGCTCATGCCAAGAACCTTGTGAGGACAACGGTTCTGCACATACACTGCTGTATTGCATGCCTCAGCCCACAAGTGAAGGGGTAGGCCCTGATCATGCAACATCGCTCGTGCAACACCCACGATCGTTCTGTTCTTCCGCTCAGCCACCCCGTTCTGCTGTGGGTTGTGGGGTGCGATGAGCTCTCTCCGAATCCCTTCTGCGCTGCAGAACTCCTTGAATTCAGCCGAGATGAATTCACCACCGTTATCACTCCTTAGAGCAATCACCTTCCTCCCCGACTCCTTCTCGACCAGTGCTTTAAACTCACAGAACTTCGCGAATGTATCGCTCTTCTTCTGCATGAAGAAGATCCAGCACTTTCGAGAGAAATCATCAACAAAGATCACATAATACCTGTGCTTTGCTGTCGAAGCAACAGAGAAAGGACCACACACGTCTGTGTGAACTCTCTCAAGGATAGTCGTGGCGCGACTATCCTTCTCGTGAAAGGTGGCTTTCACATACTTCCCTAAAGTACACCCCTTGCACTGATCTGACTGCGCAAGGGTGCCCTTAGGAAGTCCAGTAGAAATCTGCTGCAGAATCTTCAAAGCTCCATGGTGAAGATGGCCCAATCTCCTGTACCATAGTTCGCCCTCATCATCCCGGCTCACCACATCTCCAGCCTTGCATGCCATAGCTGCGCAGTCATCTACCTGCAACTGATAAAGGTTCTGAGTTCGAACCCCTATCTTCCGGGTCTCTCCAGTAGTCTTACTGCGCAGGAAAGATTTCCCTTCGCTGAAGACTACATCATAACCCTTATCCTCCAACATCGCTACTGAAATCAGGTTCTTCTTCAATCCGGGTACATGCATGACATCCTTCAAGACAAAGGGTTTACCAGACTCCCTCTGAAAGGATACGGTACCGATACCAGTCGCACTGTATCTACCGTCATCGCCCATCTCGATGTGCATACCCAAATCCTTGTCCTCCGGATCTGAGAACAACTCCCGATCTCCCGTCATATGAAATGACGCACCGCTGTCCAAGAACCACACCGATCCCATCACACTTGAAACCAAGCATGCAATCAGTGAAAAGTCAAGCTCGAACTGTGAAGCCAAAGCTTCTCCATCTGCAGATCTTCCCGCTTGCTTGTTCTTCTTCTTTGGACAATTGGTAGCATAATGTCCGTGATCATGGCAGTGAAAACACTTCACTTTCGCCATATCCTGCTTCTTGCCCTTTGCACCGGAATTGGAAGGTTTCTTACCCTTCCCTTTCTTTGCTTTGGACACCAAAGCACAGTTCTCTTCATCAGCTCCCTTTGATGAAGATCCATCTCGAGTAGTCCTCCTTATCTCCTCCTGCATGAGATCCGCCCAAAGGCGCTCCCATCCCGGCAGCTTCTCCCGACCATTGACACTATCTTGATATGAGTTCCAAGCCTTCGGAAGACCAAGGAGAGCCAGGTCGACCATATCCTCTTCATCGACAGTAACTCCCACACTTCCCAGTTCATCTCTGCATTGAGTGAACTTCGTGAGATATTTGGCGATACTGTCGCCCTTCTCCATCTTGATGTTCCTGAGCTTATCTTTGAGCGCCAGCTTCCTTTGGTCACTCTTACTCTGGAATAGATCCGTCAAATCTTTCCACATTAAATATGGAGTAGCCTTTCCATGCAGGCTGGATACAATATGATCCTTGACGCCCTCCAACAGGATCCTTCGACATTTCACGATCTTCTTTTGCCATGCATCGACCAAAGCTGCATCAGTGGGCTTTGGGACATCCGCATCCACGAACTCCTTCAGACCATTATCTTCTAACACTGCTTCCATTCGATCTTTCCATGCAACATAGTTCGAACTGCCTTCAAGAGCATATTCGAGTCGCAATCCATTGAAAGAAGACATCTTTCAACACCGACACCAAGAAGAACAACCTTCTGCAAAATTAGAATTCCAAACTCCAAGCTCTATCGCTTCCGATCTATACTTGAAAACAAATTATTTCCAAATCAGAGATTGACTGCAAAGGGCATTCACCAGATCTTTCACCTTACAAAGAAGGATGAATATTCCGGAGGCTACCTGGCCCGCATGCAGACTTTGTCCGAGGAAATAAGTTTGCAATCACCGTAATAGACTTCGACAATTAATATCGCTCTGATACCATGTAGAAATTAGCTGAATAAATCACTTATTCATTGAAGATTAACCTGGTCATATATCAATTTCGAATTGTATGCATAACACATAATCTCTTCTACGATTAATTGTCACATGCGGAAATAACAGAAGCAATCACACATCAAATCAATCACACATTAACTCAGAATGTATGGGGAAAGCTTATAGCTGAAAACCCCGCAGCTATTGTGTATATTATAATGGAAAAATCAAGTAACCAAACAAGTACAATACTCCTCACAAGTACTCAGTACTCTCTCATGAAGTTACTCACAATCTGACTCAGTTTTGAACAAGTCTGAGGTTCAAAACTCCCCGCCAATTGCCTTGCATCTATTGCGCAATCATGGCCTATATATGAAGAGGTTCAAGGTTCGAATCCCCTTCCCTTGATTGCGTAATTGTCATGGAAAATTCCTCCAAGTGTAATGCAAAACTCATGCAAAACAAATCTACCAACTGATAGCTTTACTCACCCTTTCATCTCCCTCTTCCACTGGTCTCCACTGAACTGATCATGCACTGTAGTGAACTGAAGTGTTCTTGAGTTGACTAATGAGTTAATATTTAGTAAATTAAATATTATTTAATTTACTCCACTCATATCTAGTTGATTAGTTAGTTAACTAATCCCAACTAGTTCAACTAAAACAAACAGAACACAACTCCACTATCTATCCCGTTAACTCCTCCAAAACTCCTGCCACTGAAGTCTAACTGAAGCCAACCATGCAAGATGCCATCAAACCCTAGGAACCACGTGATTCCTTGTGTCGGTTGCATGAGCCACCTCCATGACTCAAACTGAAGTGCGCCAAGAGAGTAAACTGCTGTTTATAGTCAAAATATTATTAAGGGTAAATAATATTTGACTTCCATATTTTTAGGAGATCAGTCTAAAAATAGTCTGGGTCCTAAAAAATAGGGTCACATCTATTTTTACCGACATGTCGCATACTTCAAGAATCTCCAAGTAGAATTCCCAAATTATGCTCCGTATGTCTGAAAATAGACATAGTCTAAAAATAGACTTTGCGCCAGAATTTGCCTGCGGGCCCACTTAGTGAAGGTGACTTCATTTCACTAAGCTCCATCATCTTGCTGCATTCTCAACAACTTGTTCAGGAGGAAGCCAGGCACAACCATGAGGGGTAGTGGTGGTAAGTTCTAAGGATGATTTGGCTATGGTTTAACAGGTATATGCTGAGTAGAGGTTGAGATATTTATCTGTGAAGAGCTTTGGAGTGTTGTAACTTCTTTGAATTCTTCAGCCTCAGGAGTAGGGTGCAAGCGAGGTAGAGATGTATCAACGGATTCGACTTCGTTTTTTATGGCTGAACTAGCTAAAGCAGAGGTTTCTGGAGGATACTCAAGTACACGGGCTGTGGAGCCAGGGCCGTAGATGTCACCTTTCTGAGAGGAGGAAGGTGAATCTTCTAGAGAAAATGAGGGTAGGTCAACCTGGTTCGGCTGCTTCTCCCTCCATATTCTCTTAAATATGGTCTTTTCAGGATCAGATACAGAAGGAGTTCTCTGCTAAGAAGTATCTGATCGGGTATGAGGCCTGGTGTAAGCCAGGATTACACTTGATTTGAACTTTGATAATAGTGGAGTCGCCATGGTGAGGGCTATGCAACTCTCAACCCTTCGTGCTCACCTGATTGAAGGGTGAAGATAATGTCGTATCCCAGGGAAACGATTTTTTAATTTGTTCCCCGACAGTGGCGCCAAAAACATGTTGTAGCCCCTAGAGACAGTCTTGAGTTGCAAAAGACCAGTGCCTAGGACATCTTAAAATCAGAGGTTAAACATAGACAAGTATATGGATGCCTCTGACAGAATATGAATTAAGAGAAGTGATGGTTTTGGTGGTTCGGGAATGGAGAAGATCTTTGAGTCTGATTTAATGTGAATTACCTTGTACTGCAAGAGGGCTCAAGAGGTTGAATCGCTGGATGGCTTTCAAATGGGCCAAGTATGAAACAATGAGCAGAGGCTTTCAAATCATGTAGAGGTGTTGAAGAAGAACAGAGGAGGAATCCGCAACAGACTGACTTAATATCATTAAGAATCTGTCTCCCGTGAACTCAAAGGAAATGAATGCAAGTGAAATATGACAAACAGTAGAGATTTGTGGAGCGCGAATTAAGGAAGTGCAGCAATTTTGATACATGAGCGTTATCTATAAATGAAATCATGAATGAAAATGCATACTGTCGACATCTACATTACACAAATCATCAAAGCAGCAGAACATTGAAAGATGATTACACATAACAGGAGATTACTGATAAACAAAGAGAAACAGATACATACTACTCATTGCCCCATCTGGAATCCAAGTAAACAGCGTTGTATCATATTAAGTTCAAACAGCTCTCCCAAATATGTATCTCAGAGCACAAGGAGCACAATTATACAGAACTACAGCAAAATTCTCCAAAATTCAGAGCCTTTCTTACTTCTGTGAACTTCCTACATATAGAGTTTCCTATTGAGGGTTCTCGATCGAATAATGAGTCATGATCGGCCCACACATGTGAAAATCAAAAATATCCTAACAAACTAACTGAGCGTGCATCAAGCAATCACTCCTGTAACAGAAAATCAAAGCAAAATCAGGTGAAATCAGGATTTCACCAGCAAAACATCTTAATCAGAAAATAAAAGAAACAAAATTATGGGTCGCGTAGGCCAAATCCTGGAATCTTCAAATGGTGCGGCAAGGAGCCATGAACAGCTGGGCAGTCGAGTTTCCATCACATGATTCTACCCACAGTCGAGAGCCTCCACTCCCTTATTCTTATGATTTGCACTAACCGTTGTGAAACGACCAATTGTGTTGCGCGTGCTCCCACTCTTTAGCGAAGGTTTCCTGGACCAACCGGATAAACCATAGCTATGTTGTTCCGCCGAAAACCAATACTTGTGCTGGAAATGAAGGGGAGATGGTGGAAGCAATGGTGAGGCTATCAAGATAATTACCACGGAAAAGAGAGGGACAAAGACCACGGGAGGGATATTAATGACGTGGCGGGTAGGTGGGGCCCAAATCCATATCGCAAATCGCGAATCAGACGTCTTTTTATAAACATCGGGAGGTGAATGATAAAATATGCAATGGGCGAAGCATGCTGGCGGAGAAGGTGACGTGGCATGAAGGTGGGGTCGCCCGCACATCACAAATTGCAAGCGAGAGCATTTAGTTATAAGAAGCAGAGGGTAATTGTTATGTTTTGCTAAGTGCGAAGTGCGGGGAGGTAAATGTTAAAAGTTGTGGTGAGTGATATGCGATGGGCGGAAGTGACGTGGTAGAGGTGGGACCGCCCACAAAATTGCAATCGGGGAAGTTTTGGTATAAGGAGCGAGGGTAAGAGTTATGACTTGTGATGGGTGATACGTGATGAGAGGAGGATGACGATGCTAAAAGGTAATTGAGTGTCAATAAAGGTTTTGAATGGAAAGGAGTGGATTGTTTACGATAAAGGCTTGTGCGAAGAGGTGGGTCCCTTTGTATCGCATCCGCAGAGTTATAAGTGGCAAATGGTGTTACGAATGAGTTTGCGGTCATGCGATGCGAGAAGGTAAGGAAAAAGTAAGGTGCGGTCTATGGTGTATATATATATATATATATATATCAAGCAACCTAAAGTGGGGGGCGGAGCTACGAATAAAGAAATGTAGTGCGGGGCTTTAGAAATGGAAAAATGAAGGGTAAAAGAGGGTAAATGAAGGTAAAGAGGATAAATGAGATGATTGAGGGCAGAAATGAAGTTTTCTCACCACTATACCTTATCAGCCACAATTTCCCCTTTCTACTGAACTGAAAGGCAGATTGATTCCTTTGAAGCTCTTTGACAATCAGGATTTCCTTTCCTTTCTCCTTCTCCACTTTGTATGTGGTCACAGGCCAACAGGACCGATATAAGGTGTTTGCCATTGGTTAATGTCATTGCATCAACATCAAAAGGAGTCGTGTTCATAAAAACACATGATTGTTCGGGTGAGGTAAAAACAACAAATTCATTGTAGAAATTTTAATTTCTACTATTGAAGAGATGGGGCTAGAAAATATGGTGCAAGTTATCATAGATAATGCACATGTCTGCAAAGTTGCAGGATCAAAGGCTGAAAGCAGATACAATCATATATTTTGAACTCCTTGCATTGTACACAATCTGGATATGATTTTAGAAGATACTGAGGCTTAAGCCAGAATGGAATAAGGAGGTCACAAGGCAGGCAAGGGAGATTATAAATATCATCACCAATCACCACTAGTCACAAGCAATATATCGAGAATACTCTAAATTGGAGTTGCTCAAAGTTGTTGAGACAAGATAAGCCTCTAAAGTCATCATGTTGCACTGCCTTGTTGATGTCAAACCTGCATTAATGAGTATGATGGTGGGTGCAATTTGGGATGAATGGAGACAATCAGATTCAAAGAGAGGAAGTATGGTGAGGAGGGTGTTGATTGATGAAGATTGGTGGATCAAGACTGATTTCTTGCTCAATTTCACAAAACTTGCATTTGATCTTCTCTGAGATGCAAACACAGACAATCCTTTCTTGGGAGAGGTTTTTGATGGCATGGATATTATGGTTGAGAAAATTGTGGAAATCATTTCACGGGAGGCTCCCACTCTTCATTTTGTTGATCTTGATTTTGCATAGCAAGTGAGGTCCATCATTATTTTGAGGTGGAATGGTTAAACACTCAATTGCACATTTTGGCACATACTCTAAATCCGAAATTTTATGATGAAGAATTAATTGCTCAAAGCAATGGAAAGAGGAAGGCCCCACATAAGGACAAGGAGGTGGTCGTTGGAGTGAAAAAATCCTTTTAGAGGTTGTTTTCATCTTCTTTACAAACTGATGTGAGGGAGAAACTTGTCTGTTTTGCTGCTGGACTAGAGGATTTTGCAGACATATCAGCGTCGGAAGAGAGGACCATGAATCCCGTTAAATGGTGGATTTGTCATGGGGCGTGTTAGCATCAGGTTTACACCTTCATGTCAAGTCAAGGATGTCAGTGACTCGTCTATCTTTTTCCAAGTCATAAACATGTAAAGGGGGGTGTTGTATTCATTATAGGGTTTGCTAAGCTTAGGGAAATGTGTCATTTAAATTCTTTTACCTAACCCTAAGTCTATGCAAAATTTCGCTTTATGATTTGACCTATAGCAAAAAATTGGGTGGCGCTTAGAAATGTTTTTGTAGTGGAGCACTACGAAATGTTTTTGTATTGCGGCACTATGAAATGTTTTCGTAGTGCTTTTAGAAAAAAATCAAAACTCGATTTCCAACCCATTAAGTCATCTTTTTTGATTGCTCAAGTGGTGATTTGTAAAATAATGGTCTTCCTGCATGATGTGACATTTGCCACCATTTTTGAACTCCATTGAGTCATTTTAAATCAAACCCTAATTTGCCATGTTTTGCTTAAAAACGGTTTTTCCAGCAAACCCAGATTTGTTGTTTTCCAATGCAGAAAGAGGGTTAGTGGTCTCGCAGTCCTCTGTTAGGTTATTTCAAAGTCATTAAAGGTGTTGCAGGTCTTAGAGCTTGACAGAATGGGTCGGTCTAGCCACATGAAGAGGTTTGAACCTAATGGCATGTACTTCGAAGTATAACTTGAAATGCTTGATCTTTTCAGAAGTGCAGGCTAGGAACTGGTCTTTCAACGCTTTAATGGGTTCAACCTCAGTTGGTGCCATGATTTTATCTTCTCTTTCGATGGAAATATAGCTAGAATAAAAAAATTACGGTTTCCTGTCACAGAAGAGTCAATTGCTGAAGCAACGGGTTTGCCAGCAGAAGGTGAAAGGTGGTTCAAGAAGCAAAGGTTGTTGAATGTGCATTTAAATTTCTTCCTGAAAGAAGATTTCCAAAATCAAGACTGGGATGCAGGGGTCCTCCAAAGCAAACTGAAACCTCAATGGGTTGTTGCACTTAGAACTGTCCAGTTATTCTTCGCCTGTGAAGGCAGGTATTCCAAAGCTTACTTATACCACATGAGGTTTATTTGTCATTTAGCAGGCTTTGTGAAAATTCCTAGATCTGACAATCTTAGGAATCCTACTGCAACTATCTGAGTTTACTTCTCCTATTATGTAAATTACATTTACAGAATTAATTCAAAATGCATCATGAATTATTGAAGTAAACTACTGAAGCAGCCTACACTTAATTAAATATGATTATAATTATAAATCTTCCGGGAAATCACATAAGGAATATGATTCTGAAACAAGAAAACTGAGCAAGAAATCAACCACACAAAGGACACCTTTATTTTGGACTTAAGTCCCCGAAAAAACCCAATGCGAGCAAACCGGTCCAGTAGATCTGAGGGTTTGTATTATTAAGCAGCAGTTTTCTGAATACAATCTCTGGATGCATTGTTGGCTATCCAGTACAGAGAAATCATGACAGACAAAAAATAGTGAGTTTTACCTCACACTGCAAGTCCCAGCTGATCCGGATCTGAACTGGTGAAACCCCAGCTTCCTCTGCGCTGCCTCATGCTACCATACCCATTGTGGATGGGAAACCATTCATTTTGTATAGATAAACAAGCATTCCTAAGCATGTGGAAAACATATACCCTTTTCCTTTCTACAAATATCCTGGTTAGTCCAAGACAAATACACATCCCACAGACCTACACTTGCAACAAAAACACTTTGAGCCAAAGATCTTTGATAAACCCAAGCAATTTGAGTTGCCATCAAGGAATATATATCAAATCAAAACAACCTCTACAAGCAAAAACAAGAAACAAACATTCAAAAGCATTAAAAAAAAACAATGGGTTCTAAGACAAGGAAAGGATTTTCAAGTTGGTGATTTAGTCCTTATTGACAACAACCCATATCCTTTTAGGGTCCATGGCAAAGTAGGGATGAGACATTTCTACATTGCAAAACTTGATGATGAGTCTTTGCCCTCCCATGTGGGAGGAAAACACCTTGCTTTGTATGATGGAACCTGATGCATTTATATTTAGATAGTTGCATTGCATTTGTGTGTTTGCATTATTGTATGTGCATCCTACTTATTCATTATTCATGTTGATTTGCTTGCATACTGGATAAATTGCATTTAGATAACTTTTCTTTCGAATATTTGTTCGATATATATCATATAATCACAAGGGTGATGATCAGCAACCCATTCACATGCTATCAAACAAGTTGATTTGAGTGTGCAAGTAACAAGTTTGTGAGCCCAGGGATTGCTAGGGTCTCATGAACTCGTTGTTCGAGCATATAGATCATGTGCTCTGCAATGAGCACGTCCCCGAGTTGGAGCCAAATGTTACCCACCAAAAAGAGGGTAACCCCATGGGAGAAAAAAATTATCCTTCTTTGGACAACCAGCCAGTCAGTAACCCTACATCATTCTGTATATGATCATATGCCATATCCCTTCGCCATTTGCACTAGTCAGACACCTCTCACCATTCAATAGCTACTTCAACCATTTTTCAACCATGTGCTTTTACTTAATGTTTTGGGCATTCTAACATGGATTAAGGGGTGACCCGAATGATTGAGCAATTATGAATGTAAACCTATTCTCTCATCTTACCACGGAGGTTAGTTTTTGACCCTAGTCTAGTGGGACCTCCTCTGATGGAACCTGATGCATTTAAATTTAGATAGTTGCATTGCATTTGTGTGTTTGCATCATTGTATGTGCGTCCTACTTATTCATTATTCATGTTGATGTGTTTTCATACTAGATAAATTGCATTTAGCTAACTTTTCTTTTGAATATTTGTTTGATATATATCGTATAATCACAAGGGTGACGATCAGCACCCCATTCACATGCTATCAAACAAGTTGATTTGAGTGTGCAGGTAACAAGTCTGTGAGCCCAAGGATTGCTAGGGTTCTCATGAACTTGTTGTTCAAGCATATAGATCATGCGCTCTACAATGAGCATGTCCTTGAGTTGGAGCCAAATGTTACCTACCAAAAAGAGGGTAACCCCATAGGAGAGAAAAAATCTCCTTCTTTGGACAACCAACCATCCAGTAACCCTACATCAGTCAGTATATGATCATATGCCATATCCCTTTTCCATTTGCACTAGTTAGACACCTCTCACCATTCAATAGCTACTTCAACCATTTTTCAACCATGTGTTTTTACTTAATGTTTTTGGCATTCTAACATGGATTAAGGGGTGACCTAGATGATTGAGCAACTATGAATGTAAACCTATTCTCTCATCTTACCATGGAGGTTAGGTTTTTATCCTAGTCTAGTGGTACCTCCTCTAAAGCCTTAGGTTTATATAAGGGGCACTACTTGGGAAACTTTGATTGAAGTAGCATGCCCATAATTTTGCCATACTTACCACTTTCCAACATTCCCTTGATTTCCTTTCCAGCATTCCCTTGATTTCATATCTATCTTTCAGGTTTGTTGTCATTGGTTCATTGGGATTGGCACCCTCATATCCTCATTTTCGAGTCCAGGCCAAAAAATTTGCCTTGGAGATTAATGCAACTAGAACAAAGGTAAAATCATAAGATGGCCACAACGAAAGAAAAGGAAAAAGTTAAAATTCAAAGGATGGTTGGGACATTAATTAGCATGTGGGAAAAAGTCTAGCACGAGCTTTACCCCCCTCATTAACCATCACCTTGTTCCTCGGCACTTGATGCTCCCTCATATAATAAAGGAAACATTGCATGTCCCAACCCTAATGAACGAACAACTGACTCATCATTAAGGGGTAAATAAATGTTATATCATTAAAAGCATGTTTGGATACCTAAGTTATGCTCCATATCAAAACATTATCAAAAAGAAGTAAAAGGCACACCATACAAGTAGAGAAAGCAGGTTAAGGAAAGGGGTAACTCATGCCTCCATGGTTTCTCCATCCATACATCAATACACTCGAAACAATGGACCTCCATCAATTGGTCCCATGACCATGGCACCTTGCCATGAAGCCTTTCCCCTCCATTGCCACCATTATCGCAAACACCTATGAATTGAAGGGTTGACCTAGGACAAGTCACGTCCCCTTAGGGGTTGGAAGCACCTAATAGGGTTAACTATCTAGCCATCCTTGACATAGGTAGGGAACACTTCTCCGAGACTTGCTCTAGTTAGATATTTGAAGGTGATCCCAGTTCAAGTATTATTATGCGCTTAACAATTAATAATGGTCCACTATGATGCATCTATGGTCGTTGTCCCTAATCACTAGTAACATTCAGTTGATTTTGAGATGATTTTGCAAGGTGGTCCTTAACATAGCAGCAGAGGCCTTGAGGGCACATTTCATGTCTCCACTAGACATCATGCCCAAGCCATTTTACATTTCTAGAGCGCAGAGATGACTTTGCAGATGTATCATTGCCCCTCCAAAGCAAAGCGTCGGGCACTTTGATGACTCCAGCAGATGATTGACACCTCAAAGCAACCCCAAATGCTGAAATGTTGAGCTCCTCTTGCTTGGTGTTGGATACTCTTGATGATGTACTCAACAGACCCAGCATGCCCCCAAGTTGGCCTTAACAATGTTAATGGGCATGGCTTGATCTGAAGTCCAAATGATGATGGTCATCCCCAAGATGGCAAGGGAGGGTTCTATTAGCACTTGTAAGTTGTAACCCCAATGCAAGAGAGAGATGATGCAACATCACCCTTCTAGCCCTTGAGAAAGCGAGCACCTAAAGCATGATTTTGACGCTTGGAGGCATTTTGAGGCACTTCTTAAGGGCTTCCCCTCAAGGTTAGAGTTGATTATGATGATGGAACATCCCACTAGCCCATCCATACGTCATGTTTATGGATGATATTGACCCACACGTGTGAGCTTTTATGGCATAGTTTTATTATTTTGAGCTATGGGGTTGGCTTGTAACCCTTTATCTTGATGAGCACTCAAATTAAACTTGATTTAAGGCTTGTAGGATAATTTTATTTTGTATAAGTGAAGGAAAAACCTTATATATATAAAGGATCCCTCAATCGCTTCATTCATCATCACTATTGATATTTTGGCCCCTCTTCTAGGGCATGACTTAGCCTTTGTGCAATTCTCTACTTGTAGAGATGTGATTTTTATGGAGCATTTGCTACTAGAGATTGGCTTGTGTATTAGAAATGTTCCTTTGGGATTGAAAAGTCGTCTTTTCATGGAAGAATTGTAAGTTTATTGTTGATTTTTCATTGTTTCACATGCAATTGAATTAAAGCTAGGGTTTTTCTATGATCCATGACTAAATGCAAATTATTTATGGGAAATCTCGGTTATTTTTTGCATGTTAAATATTTCTTCCTTGAAATCCATAGGAGAACTATTAGTGTGCCTCTCCTATTTAATTTCTCCCCTCACAAAAATAACATAGGGTTTTATAAAGTGGGAAAAGGAGTTTTCCCCCCTTACACCACTCATTTGTCATTTATCTCTTAAAATTGCCCCAAGTCTCCATCGCCCAAGTAGGGTTAGGCACTAGCAAAGTTTGTGTTAATAAAAAACCCTTTAAAAAATCATTGTTTTTCTTACTTATATTTTTCGAAGCCTTTTAAGGCAAGCCGCTAGGGTTTTCTCCTAGGCCTGAATTGGTGTATGGCATTTGTGATGAGTGTTTGTGGAATAAAAACCTAAGTTTTGTCATTGTAATCCTTTTTAATGCAAAATCTAGCCTTTTTCATGGTAAAAATTCCCCATGGAGGGTCAACATCATCCTTCTCTAGACAAGTTTGTGCATTGGAAACCCTAACCCTAACCTTGTTGAAGAATGTAACTAGGTTCGATCTTCATAAATTGTACTTGAGTCAATATTTATTGCACTTGTCAAAAGAATAAAGAAATAAATTTTATATTATTATTAAATGACTTATTAAAGCATGGGTTTAATGCTTGGGTCATATTTATTTTAAGTCAAAGTCTCTACTGTGGACTTCTAGGTTTTTTTCTGAATCTATAGGATTATTGCAGATTTAAATTGATCCATATTGGGCTTTTGAATCATGCAAATAGGTCAAGTATTGAGTAAAATATGATTTATGAAGCCTCCACACCAAGTAGACCTTAAGGTGATCAAGTCGGCCTCAAGCCCTGAAATTTAAGCTCATCTCAAGCCTATATATACAATGGAATCGAAGTCATTTGAAACCATCTCACTGCAACACAGAAATTCAATATGGAAGTTGCAACAAGAGAAATTTGCGAAGTGAAGGAGAATGACTTTCTGGATTCGGTTTTGGGCACACTTATAGAGTTGAAGAAAATCAAAATTTTGGCACCACTCTCTCTGCATTTCGAGCTGTAGTTTGGGAGATTGAAGTTCTCAAAGTTTTACTGCAAAAGTTGTTGCATCAGGTGCTGCCAAGAGAAGAGGAAATCGAAGTTTGTTTTGTTGAATGTTACTACTTGGAGAAGTTGTATTGGGCCTAAATCGAAGTCTTTGAAGCCAGATCGAAGGTCTCTACCTCAAGATCGAAGTCTCAAGAAGCAAGGTCAAAGTTCCAGGTCAAAGAAACTACATCATATTGTTACTACTGCTGCCAGATTCAGGAAGGATCATAAGGAAGGCTGGCTTGGTGTGGAGGAAGTCCGGGTCAAGGTCTAGAGTCTCAAGAATCACTATTGAAGGAAGAATTATTGACTAGGTTTTCCCCAAGAGTGGGGTTTTGCCTTGGTTGTTGGCCTACATCTAGTGTCCCTGATCTACGTATATTTTCTTTGATATTTGCTTGATGAACTAATAAGAAGAACATAATAAGAACTAAAGAAGATCACAAGTAAATAATCAAGAAAAAGAGGATCTTTCTGCCTTTTTGATTCTCTAACAAGCCTAGCTTCAACTTGAGGCTTATCTGAGGGTTTGCTCTATTGTTTAATGTTGATTTGGGGTGGCATAGTCTCAACTTTTGAGGAGAGGCTTAGACACATGTATTCTAAATAACCCAAAAAGTGTTTGGTGAATTCCACTCAGATTGTATTCTATAGAAATAATTAATTATTTTAAAGGGACTCTAAGTCAAAACTTAGAAAAATAAAATAATTAAAGTGTATTAATAGAATATGAGTGAGAATGATCTAGAATAAATGGATCAAGTCAAAAGTTAATCTTAGTCGTTAATTAGAGATATGATCTAGGTCGTTGAATCATCAACGAGAAGATTATAAGGACTTGAAGAGTCATTTAGAAAATATATTCGTGGAGACACCGAGGATCTAGAGATCAAATTTTTCTGACGAAGCAAGTGCTCGGACGAAAATCAGATCTAAGTGATCCTTGATTGCAATGAGGGGCAATATTTCCAGTTGGAAGATTTCCTGAGCCAAAGAGTACACAACAATAGAGACGGAGAGAGCCACAGCTTCAGCGCAGAGCCAATGACGCAATGCCTACGCAGTCACTGCGCAAAGCTAGAGGGAGAATCGTTTTTCTTACAGAGGAGACAACACAGAGCCATTATCAAACCCTAGGGAGATTTTGCGGAGGCTCAATTTCCAGCCAATAGCGAGACCAGCTCAGAGGAAGAAGGGTATCCGAGTTGTGACGCAGTCACTGTGTCGAGGCAGCGTAGGGAAATCCAGCCTTGGTGCAGATCAAAGCCAGTTTCCCGTGGAGTGAGGTTTATCTCATGAGATATCTTCTGTCAGTTTTGTTGTATGATTTGACAGTCTCGTAAATCATAGACTTGTACTCAGAATTTACTGCATAATAACATAAACCCTCAAATCTGTTGCACTTGTTTTCCCGCATTGGGTTTTTCCAGGAACATTAGTCCAAAAACAATTGTGTTGGATGGTTGTGTGATCTATGTGTGTTCATATTTGTTTCCGCACTCGTATTTCTTCCGCAGTTTAATTATGTAGGTTTTAGTGAATGGAATTCGATATTTTCTTGTAGAACACAGTAAAGAATTTGTTAAGTAAAATAACAAACATAATATTTTCCATCAGTTGTTGCAGTAGGATCCCGTGTAGCATGAATTTTCACATGGTATCAGAGCTTGTTTAAGCTGAGTGCAGTCAAGACAAAGAACAGATTGAGCAGATCCTGCATTGAAGCAGCAGTTGGGGACCAAAAAGCTGCGTAAGCAGCAAATCAATTTCCCAGTGAAGTGCGCAGTCCAAGCCAGGAAGGCCAAATCAGCAAGGAAAATCTCTCTCTGATGTGAGCCGACAGAGAGGTAAGATTGTTCCAAATTGTTGTTTGTCTGAGGTAGGAGGGAGCAGCGCAGCAGATCTACGTAGATCAGTAGTTGGAGGGACGCAGTTGACTGCACAACAGTGATTGCTGGTGTAGAGCATCAGGAAGCGTAGTTGAAACACAAATTTGGGGATTTTCTGACCTCAATGAGTTTATGGCCCGAGAAACACAAATTCCCCATGCAGTAGCAATAGATTTTGTGGCTTTCTCCATCAGGGGTGTGTAAATCTAGTTGCGCAGAGGGTGAGAGGCAGCTGATCGACAGTAGTCGGGTGAGATGGCCACCAACGGATTGCGTGACCAGGACCGGTTGGAGGGTACCTCCAACTATGTAATCTGGAAGGCAAGGATCTCCTTCCTTCCAGATGAGCATGACCTCAAACACTTTATCAACATTGCTCAGGCTGAACCGGTGGATGTGGCACCATTACGAGCCTTCAAGAAGAATATGGCTAAAGCCAAGTGGTTGATCCTCGATGGAGTGAGGGATCGCATTATTTCACACATCTCAGCCAAAGGAACAACTAAGGAGATGTGGGATGCGTTGGGAACGCTGTATGAGGGGTCTTCCGAGCAGCGGAAGATGTTTTTGGAGGAGAAAATGTGAACCACCAGGATGCAGAAGGGAGAGTGTATTGATCCATTCCTATCTAGACTTCAGGAAAATCAAGATCAGTTGGTAGTCATAGGAGCAGATCCTAAGGCCACAGAGATGGTCAAATTGGCCCTCAACTCAGTATCTGAGAATTACCAAGTTTTTGTCCAGTGCATCCTGGGCAGAGAAAACTTGTCAAACTGGGAGTCAATGTGGGCAGCCCTTCAGCAAGGAGAGATGCGGAGAGACTTACTCAAGTGTCAAGTTGAGGGCGGCAGCAACAGCGGTTCGAAAATCAAGAAGGAGGAGGAATAGAATGCGGCCCTTGCATCAAAGGGGCAATATGTTGTGAAGCCAGCTCCAAAAATAGAAGAAAAGAGATATCAACGCCTTAGAAATAAGCCACTTTGAGGGGGCAACCTCCAATACATTACATGAATGAAAAATTCTTGGATTGATACAAATTACAAAACCTCATTTCTATATGTAGGAGTCCATGGGGCCACAATGTAATCCTAGTGGGGCCTTCTGATAATCCCTAACTTAGGCCTAACAATATGTGTTTAGGGGCACAATAACTTAATATGGGGGTTGGGGGTACAATAATAACAATAAGGGGGTTACACTAACAGCAATAAGGGACTATACTAGTAATATAGGGACCTAACATGCCCCTCTCCTTCAAAAAAGTGTTGTCCTCAACGCTTGAGTAGCTCTGGGTGCTTCTGTATAAAATTCTCATCCTCCCATGTAGAATCTTCGGTGGGTAAGTTCTTCCACTTGATGAGATACTCTGAAATTGATCGATTCGTAATTTAATGAGGACTACACATACACATTTTAAATAATGGCGTACCAGTTCAATATAATTTTTTCACTATCAACAGTTCTGTATGTGTGTTTGGCTTGGAAGATTTTCACCTATAACCTTTTTTAAGCATGAAACATGGAAAACTGGATGCACTCGCAAAGAAGCAGGAAGCTCCAATTTGTATGCCATAGTACCAATCTTTTGCAACACCTTGAAAGGACCATAGTACTTTGGCGATAATTTATTATCCTTCTTTGCTTGCTTGAGGGACATTTGTTTGTATGGTTGTAGCCGTAAAAATACCCAATCTCCTACATCAAAACTTCTCTCGCTACGATGTTAATCTGCCTGTTGTTTCATTCGATTTTGTGCCAAATTCAGGTTATCCTTTAAGAGTTGGAGAACTTCTTGCTGATGCTCGATGTGATCTTCCACTGCTTGAACCTTCGAATTTTCCCTTAAAGATGATGTGATCGATGGTGGATGATATCCATAAAGTGCCATAATTGGGGTCATTTTTGCTGCAGTATGGAAGGAAGTGTTATACCACCATTCAGCGAGAGGTAACCACTTGACCCATTGTGTTTGTTTATCAGATACAAAACAACGAAGATATCCTTCCAAACATTTATTTACTATCTCGGTTTGACCATCATATTGAGGATGATAAGATGAGCTATGAGCTAATTGAGTACCCAAACAAGAAAATAACTCCGTCCAAAAATTTCCAGTAAAAATGGGATCTCTGTCGCTCACAATAACCCTTGGGCTTCCATGTAGCTTTTGAATTCTGTCCATAAATGTAGTAGCAATTGAACTTGCTTTAAATGGATGAGATAATGCACAAAAGTGTGCATACTTGGTAAGTCTATCAACTACCACCATGATGACACTCTTTCCTTCGGACTTAGGTAAACCTGTGATAAAATCCATTGAAATCTCCTCCCAACGTTGACTTGGAATGGATAAAGGTTGTAGAAGTCTCGGAGTCTTAATTGTCTCAACTTTATTCTGCTGGCAAACCAAACATTCCGCCACAAACTTTTGAATATCAGATTTAAGGCCATCCCAAAAAAATTCTTTCTTCACCCTGTGGTAAGTTTTTAAAAATCCTGAGTGTCCTCCTAAAGGAGAAGTGTACAATTCCAAAAGAATCTTTTGTTTTAGTTGGGAATTCTTACAAAGATATAAGCGATCTTTGTACCATAAGGAATCATTTTTCCAACTAAATGTATTAGATGTACTAAGATCTTGCTGCAACTTTTGAATGAGTGCCCATACATCTTTGTCCTTCTTCCATTCATCTCTTGCTTCGGTTATCCAATCTGGTTGGATAATAGAAATGGCACAAAGCAATGCTTCCACCTCTTCATTATTTCTTGAGAGTGCATCTGCAACAACATCTAGCTTCCCTTTTTTGTATATTATTTCAAAGTCATAACCCAACATCTTTATGACCCATTTTTGTTGCTCTTATAAAGATAGTCTTTGTTCCAAAAAGTGTTTAAGACTATCATGATCAGTTTTTACCTTGAAGTGTCTTCCCATTAGGTAAGTTCTCCATTTCTTTAGTGCATGCAGTATTGCTAACATTTCCTTCTCATAAATAGGTTTCTGTAAATACTTTCCTTTGATTGGACGACTTTCAAAGGCAATGGGTCTTCCTTCCTGCATTAAAACTGCACCAATTCCATTTCCTGAGGCATCACATTCCACAATAAAGGTTTTTGTGAAGTTTGGCGTAGCTAGGACCGGTGCTAGGCACATTGCTCTTTAAGATGTTCAAAGGCCTTAGTTGCTTCAGGAGTCCATGAAAATGCATCTTTCTTCAATAATGTTGTTAGAGGTGCTGCTATTCTCCCATAATTCTTAACAAACTTGCGATAATACCCTGTTAACCCGAGAAATCCTCACAACTGCTTTATGGTTGTGGAGACTTTCCATTCCTTAATGGCTTTAATTTTGTTAGGGTCTACCTTAACACCCTCGTGAGATACGATATGACCCAAATATTCCACCTCTTTTACTCCAAAGAAACATTTGGATGTTTTTGCATATAATTGTTTCTCCTGCAATAGTTTGAGCACCCTGTCAACATGTTCAACATGATCCTTCCAAGACCTACTATAGATTAGTATATCATCAAAAAAAACTAGCACAAATATTTTAAGGAAGGGTTTGAAAATGGAGTTCATCAACCCTTGAAATGTAGAAGGTGCATTGGTAAAGCCAAAAGGCATGACCAAAAATTCATAATGACCCTCATGAGTTCGAAATGTTGTTTTTGGAATATCTTCAGTCTTCATTCTAATTTGATGATACCCTGAACGAAGATCCAACTTGGTAAAATAAATTGTTCCATGTAATTCATCCAATAATTCATTAATCACAGGATTGGGAAATTTATCTTTAATGGTGAGCTTATTGAGCTCCCTATAATCCAGACACATGCACCATGATCCATCCTTCTTGTGTACCAATACTACAGGAGCAGAGAAAGAATTTTTACTAGGTTGAATTATACCCGCCTCTGACATTTCTGCAATCATACGTTCAATTTCACTCTTTTGGATATAAGGATATCTATAAGACCTGATGTTTGGAGGAACACTTCCTCAAATCAAATGAATAGCACGATCATGATCACGAATAGGTGGGATTCCTTTGGGAGTTTCAAACATCTTGGAATGATTGTCCAAGACTTGTTGGAGATCTGCAGAAAGAGATGATTTTGATGTTGGAACTTCTAGTGAGCATAATTGTGCAATTACACCTCGTTGTTCTTTCTTTAGAAGCTTTGTCATGACATTAGAGCTTATTGTCTTTCTTGGCTTCCCTGCAATACCGCGTAATTCGACTTCCTTTCCTTCTGAAAAAAAATTTCAAGAAAAGTTCTTGAAAATTAAAAGCTACCGTCCCCAAAGATTGTAATTTGTAACCATTGTACTCCTAGTACAACATCAGCACCTCCCATAGGAATGGAAAGCATTGGACTATTCAATACATATTCCCCCATAGTTAGCTTGATATTATGGCATTTTCCAGAGAAATTTATAGTTCCTCCATTTGCAACCATCACTTGACATTCTGGTGCTGGGTATAGGAAACAATTCAATTCCTTGGCTACCTTACAATGAATAAAATTATGGGTACTACCTGAATCAATCAACATTGTTACCTTTTTCTTCTTGATATGTCCTTCTATCTTGAGAGTTTGAGGAGTGGTAATTCCTGCCAATGCATTACATGATATGGTCAGACTCATTTCTTCCTCTTCTTGGGTTGGTTCCTGGTGTATATCCTCTTCTTGTTCATTTTCTTCTTCCTCTTCACAATCTATGTAAAATAATTTCTTCTCAGCACACTTATGGCCTTTAGTGTATTTGCTATCACAACTGTAGCAAAGCCCTTTTGCTCTTTTTTCTTCCAATTGTTGTGGTGTCAACCTTGTAGGTTGTGGAAATCTAGGCGTAGCAACACTTCCTTCTTATAGAAGTGAGTGGTAGGCTTCCTTGTCGCCATAATTTTAAATTCAATTTTTCTTGCCAACTTGAATGCCTTCTCCAATGAATCAGGTTCCAAAACGCGAACTTCATGTTGGATGTTATCCTTTAAAGTACCTATGAAGAGATCAATCCCGTGTTCCTCTGTAATATCAGTTACCCTTATATTCAATTTTTGGAAGTCCTCAATGTGCTCCCCCACTAAACCCTTTTGTTTGAGATTTATCAATTGGCTAAAGAAGGTGTTGCTCTTTGTATCCTCATAATGTGCTATCATTTCCTCCGTAAAAATTGACCAAGCGACAATTTTTTTACGGGAGCAAAGCCATCGATACCATACAAATGTATTTTGTTCTAAATGTAAAGTTGCAATGCGTACCTTTTGTGTGTTTTGTACATTATGGAGATCAAAATATTGCTCCATCTGTAGTATCCATGTTACAGGATCCTTTCCATCAAACTTCCTCATATCCATTTTTGGAATATGGTGGTTTTTCCCGCCAACATTAGAGTTTATGAAGTCACGATTAACATTTATTTTGTTCTCGTCATGAGTTTCCTCTACTATCTTTTCACCATTAGGAAACATTTCTTGTATCAACTTTGTCAAACCTTCCATGTCTGCTTTTAGATCATTCATGTTTTCCATGTTGTCTTTCATTTTTCCATCGATATTAGCTTCCATGTCATCCATCTTAGATTCCATGCCATCTATCTTAGATTCCACGCCTTTCTTCAAACCATCCATCTTCGCTTCCACGCCTTTCTTCAAAACATCCATTTCATTTTTTGTTGCTCTTTGCGAGTGAGAAATTTGGTGCACTTGCTCTTGTAATTTTGATAGATCATGTTGCAATTCTTCATCTTCGTGAGTCATAGTAGAGCCTTCTGAAGGCTTAATGGGTGTTGAATTATTTTTATGGGGCATTTTTTAAAACCCAATACTGATATCTATTCTACAATATGCCCTTGGAATCAATTCAAATTGATTCTTCAAACAAGACTAATTCGGAAAAAAATACACACATTTTTCTTGCTTTTGAGGAGCTCGATATTGAAATTGGATTATCTTTGTGATTGCGGATCTTCAATATCTGAAATGTGGCACTAAGGTAGCCTTCTGAAATATCTTTCGAATGCCACAGGTCTGACTTGATTTGGATTCTCCAAGGCAAAGCTATGTCCAATAATAACAATATGGGGGTTACAGGGGTAAAATAATAACAATAAGGGGATTACACTAACAACAATAAGGGACTATACTAGTAATATAGGGACCTAACACAATAAGAGCAGCGCATGACGAAGAAGGATCTGTCAAAGATCAAATGTTTCAAGTATGGCGAGATGGGGCATTACGCCACACAGTGTCCTCTCAAGAAGAAGGAGAAGGATGAGAAACATGATATTCAGGCCGAAGCAGTGAAGATATAGGAGGAATTTGCGACGATTGCTCATATACCTCTAGGAGCGAGGTGGGCTAATTTGGAGTTGTGGACCCTGAGATCTACAAGATGGACAAGATCCTTGAGAATTCCACCTCTCGGATCATTACCTCACTACGGGAGCCCAAAACAGCAGTAGCAAGATGGAATAGTGTCAGTTGGTGCAGAGGAGTGTTGAAGTGACAGCGTTGTGGTTAGCAGTGCCAGAGTCTGAGCAGTGTTGCAGCAGCGCAGAGGGACGTAGTGCAAAGTAGCAACAACGTAGCAGCGTCAGAGAGGCAACGCAGAGGCTAGCCGCGGTTTCCCCCCAAGACGTTTCAACCACGTCCTCTTTTTTGGGAAACTCGGGGAAACTCTCGGGGGACATTTTTCGGGCAACGAAATGCGACTCCCTTGAAGGGGGACGAGGGGACACCGGGGGGATGCAAGGGGGACGTCAAGGGGACGCATATTGGTCCCCCCATTTTTTTGCCTAATAATCTTTATAAAACATTAAAAATTTAAATAAATAAATACAAATTTAAATATATGACAAATTAAAAAAAAAAAAAAAAAACAACAAAAATAGAAAAACTTAAACTATATTAAAACATCAAACTTGTTAAAGCTTAAAAATTTAAGTAAAAATTAAAAAAATGAAATTATATTAAACCTATATAGTATAAGTTTATAAATTATAACTGATTAAAACTTTAAAAAAATAATTTAAAATAATTTAATTTAATTAATTATATTTTATTAAAATTTAAAACTTAAACATAAAATTAAAAACAATAACAATTAAATTAATTAAATTATATTAAAAATTAAATAAAAATAAAAAATAAAAAATAAATTATATTAAACCTATATAGTATAAGTTTATAAGAACTTATAACTTGTTAAAAATAAAAAATAAAATTAATTAATTAAATTTTATTAAAATTTAAAACTTAAACACAAAATTAAAATCAATAACAATTAAATTAATTAAATGTCAAATGATAATTCATAAATGAATCAACGATAATAGTCTAATATGCAATGATGATCATATTTATTCTTTAGATGTACAATGAATAATTATTAAGATTTTCTATTTAGTTATTTTTAATTAATTCTTTAATAATTTATAATTTTATAATTTTTATGACTTTGACGTTCCCCATTTTCCCGAAAATTCCTCGAATTTTGGGGTTGCTTATATACGTCCCCCTTGTGCATATCAACGCTCCCGCATTTCCCCGTCCCGAAAACTCGGTGGAACATTGATAGTTTGTTAAATAAAATAACAAATAGAAAATTTTCCATTAGTTGTCACAATAGGATTCCGTGTAGCACGAATTTTCACATTTAATTGACCTCATCCTTTAGTGAACATTTTATTTGACTCGTGTGTCTAGGTACTCCTTTATTGTTGCATATCAACAACCTAGGTCATATAAGTCCTTACTAGTCTAGGTGCATGATACATTGTTCCTTATTCAGAAGTATTGAGCCTTTGTCCATTATTGAGCATCTATCGTGCTCTCTTCAAACATGAAGTCACGACAAGGAGGTTTACAACATTCGCTCTCTCTCCTCAAATGTGAGGTCGTGGCAGCGAAGGATTTACAACATTCGGTCTATCTCCTCAAACATGAGGTCGCGGCCGCAAAGGATTTAATAGTGTTCAATTTAGAGTCACAGCGGTGGAGGGTTTATGGCAGAGAGGGTCAAGCTCGAAAAGAAAAAGTGCGCACCCACGAGAATTTGTCTTTGAGATTCGACGACCCTAGGTGACCTCATTTTTTTTTGTTTGCCTAATTTCAAATCTCAAAGTTCAAGTTTGTAGAACCCTGTGACTTAGATCATAGGGTCACACTATCCTCAGAGCAAGTATGATAGTCATTGTGGTTAGAATGAAAGAACAGAATGGAGAATAACACTAACCCCAACTTTTATGTGCATGTATCAAAAATGACAAGTGGCACTTTGAAGAAGTCACTGAAGTGGGCTTTTTGGGAAGACAGAAGCAGGCATTGGTGGAGTTCTCCGATTAGCCATAAAATGACTAGCGAGAAACTAGGAATGAACACAGATCATAATGTAACTATAATTCAGATGAAAGCCGTTCCAATTTTTTTGACCTGACTCCTTAAAACCCTGGCCCGAACTAGCTTGGCTTAAGACCCTGATTGAAATCAATCATGAAGACTGACTAGTGGACAACTAGAACCGACCACAGATCATAATGTACCTATAATGCTGATGAAAGCCATTCAGATTTGTTATCCTGTCTATTTGAAACCCTGCCCCATACTAATTTAGTTAAAAACGCTGATTGAAGTCAATCTTGAAAACATGACTGTAATCAAACCTGCAACTCTAACCATGTCAGCATGTACTTTGCTAATAGTAATAACACACTGGTGTAGACAAATTAGGAGAGAGTTTACATATCGTGAACCCTTTTAGTAGCAACAAATACTGACAACTCTGAAAGTTGGAAATATAAAATAAACAAAAGCGTACACTAGTGCAAAAACAATTAACATGACAGATAGCCCTAAATGAGGAACACCCTTCCACTGATAAAACTTAAAACGTTTAATTTTCAATCAGAATGCTTATGCCAGGTCTACTAGTTAGCTGAAGGCATTCTAAGAATACAAGAAGCACCAGTAGAGAGTAATGTATGTGAAGTTCGATTGCTCAAGTGGAACAGGGGATGACAACCCATTTGCAATTAATTGCAGATGCAGACCGAACCTCCCTAATTGAAAGATCTACGATATGATATTATATGACGCCAACAAGTTAGTTTCATTTTATAATTCTATTGAAAGATCCTCCCCACTCCGTCGTCCGCTCTGTGCTCACTGAACGGCAAATTTATTATAGCACCGAAGAGAAAACTTAGCTTACCAGTACACACAGCCATTGTGGGCACATCTTATATGGAAGCAACAAACAGTAAACTTTAAAAAGATAAGAAGACTAGATCCAACGCGAGGGAGGAGTTCAAGCCTTTGTTGGTGTAATATTCCCTTTTTTGATCCCGTCAAAGGGGATAGAATTGACCCATGGTTTTAACCCACGGTATTTCCCCGTGGTATTTCTTGATGGTATTTTCCCCATGGTATTGACCCATTGTATTGACCCGTGGTATCTCTTGTTGGTATTGACCCATCAAGCCTATAAAAGGGGAGAGGAGCTAGGCATTTAGGGCATTCTGGATTATTTATCTTATTATGTTTGGGTGGAGCACTGGCCTGGCCAGTTCTATTATTGTTCCTGGGACGAAAACCCCGCGGTAATATTTATGTGGTGAATCCATCCAGGATTCACATTTGAGCTTCAATTTCTTGTGTTTGTTGTGTTGTGTGATGTGTTGATTTATATATAATTTTGATATTTGGGATATTACAGTGGTATCAGAGCTGGTTTTTCTTGCCAGCCTGAGGGTTTTGAGAGTACTAGTTTCGGTGATCCTTCATAATCACCCTAGCTAGAATCTCATCAATTTCGGTGGTTCTCCATAACCACCCTAATTGATCATTGTAGAGAAATTGAGCTGATTTTCCGGTCGAATTTTTGATTGTGGAGACAAACTTTAAAGAGATCGAAACCCGTAAAGTTGTTTTATCATTTTCAGGGTTTCTAACATAAAGTAGCAACGCACGGTTATAAGCCCCAGCTTCAGTCAGATTAGCGACGAGCCAATGCATGATGGTCGAGAACGTCTGGAGGCAGCTACACATCATTTAGAGGACGAACCCTGCCCAGGCGATCTGCGAGTGCATTGTGAGAAGTTCAGGGTTTTACATGAAGCACGATCTGGCAAGAGCACTGTTCAGTCTGTTATATGATGTGCAGGGCGGACTAACCGTAATCAGAAGCACGAGGAGTTGCCAATATGCATCGATTGAATGTCTTGATTATTGGCTTTAACACCTCCTCATTATACAGTTGTAATGACCGTGTGAACCTGGTCAATAAACCGAGTGATCTCTGTATGCGTTGTGTGCTGGAGTAGGCGGATCTGCCCAAGCTACGCTTCTAGGCAGCCTTACAGAACCTTGGCACTCTGCGCAATAAATCCACGTAATTTTAAGTGTTCCCTGCGCACAAACAGCACTGGAATCCCTGCGCACAGACAGAGCTGGAATCTACAGTTTTATCTGCGTCTATGCTCTAACTGGGCATTGTTAATTATTATGGGCTTTCCATATGGCATTTTGTATGGAGCGATGTGTATTGATTTAATAATTATTCGGTAAAGAATATTACATGATCGCTGTCTAGCCGCATGAACGCTGGAAGTCTGCTGCGTCAACGATCTGCCCAAGCAATGCCTCCAGACAGCACTACCGAGCCTTGACACCCTGCGCAACAATCTATATAGCTCATAGGTAATCTCGATCTACGCCGACAGATCTGAGAACTACGATCAATTGTGCGCTGTTCGATCCTGCTGTAATTTGGGCAGGCTGTCTTTATTTGTAGCGGGTCCTCTTATAATTCTGAGTGACTGAATTGGCGTTGAGCCTCTCATCTGAAATTCTGCTTTGTTAATGTCGGAGGATCAAAAGGAGATCGTAAATAAGGCGCTGTTATCAGATTTTGGATGGACAAGGACAGCCAATTTGTTTATCTGATCTTCCTGCAGACACTCTCTTCCTTCTCGTCTGTGATGTCCGTCCAAAGGTCTTCATCGATTCCTTCCCGTGGCCTTTAATTGAGCAGGCCGATGATGAAATCCAAACACGATTTCAAATAATTTATATTGGTCAGGGAAGACGTGGGACACTTGTTCCACCGCAGCCATATGAGACGTCTTGGGACGTGCTCCTCCGGCCTTTTCACTGAGCATCAGATCGAGCAAATCCAGCAAACGAGATATCAAAATTCTGTTGTCTTGGGGTTCGAAGAGCTTTGTAGTTTGAAGGGCTTTGTTGTTTATTCGATATTGATAAAATCACTCGAGGGTTGTTTATGAGTATATATGGGGAGATATAAGAGATTGTTTATGTATTTATGTAGGAGTTTTTAATGCAAATTTTGAGAAAATGGATTGTCTCCTAGAAATTTTGGAAAACAATCAGAAAGAACTTAATGAATTAGTGAAGATATATGGTCCTTTAAGGAGCCATACTTCCATAGACCAAAATGATAGTCAAAGGATACCGTTCTCAAAAAGGGTCCAAGTCAATCAGAAGCAAGAACAGAGCGACATGCCTTTCTCTCGAAAGGTCCATGTTATCCTTCAGCAGTCAAAAGATATCCGGAAGGAAGATGTAACAAGCAAGTGTCTCTTCGAACTTGGATCCAAATTGCAGGGTACAAAGTCAAAAGATGTTCTCCAACAGCTAGATACATTAGATGCGACTTTGAGCTTGATAGATAAATCAGAATGGGAAGGGTCAAGTTGGGCCTTGAAGCCATCCATGCTTGCTTTGATACAGCCTAGGTTCTTGGAGCATTCTTGTGAAAATGTTAGACTCACCGTCGCTTCTTGTCTCAGTAAAATCATAGCCTTAACAACACCACTATTGCCCTACAATGATGACATCATGAGGAGGACTTTTTGGGTAATGGTAGAAGCACTCCAAGGGTTGGACAACACAACACCACCATTCTTACTTTTCTACCAGAAGCGCACAATTTTGGAACGCATGGCAAAATTCAGATTTGGTATGCTTATGCTGGATCTAGAGTGTGATGATTTAATCCTTCAGATGCTCCAATACTTCTGCAATGGAATTACAACGTCTCATCCAAACTACATCAAAACGTACATGAAAAAGATCATGTCTTCGATCTTAGGAGAAGATAGGGCCATCTGTGAACAATTGAGATCCAAATTGTTGGCCATTTGGAGGAAGGAGCTAATTGCATCACCTGCTGCTTATGAACTAGTTGAGGGGTTGATCAAACAGAGCATCAAACTACTTAGAAAGAAGTTAACCAAGGAGGAACTAACAAAGATTTTTGGAGACAACAAGAATGAACTAAGGAGGAAAGGCTTATGCTTTGTATGCAAGGGAGTTTGGGCACTTGACCATTCATGTCCAGAGAATAAGGAGGCAACAAGGACAACAAAATTAGAAACTTCTTCAGATCATGGGGATTCATCCATTGATGGCTTCGCTGGTTTTCAGGAGAGGACCTATGAAGGATCTAAGCAGTCAAATACAAATGGTGAACAACAACACCATGCTCTTCAGAGAAACTTGCAGGACAAGCTGATCAGTCAATTTGAAAAAGTACATGACGAAAAGAAGGATGCAATTCCTCCTGATGATGTGGTAGTTGAATCTATAAAAACAATGGAGGACATCCATAAAGAGTATGGGCAATCAGGTATAGACAACAATCCACCAGTACATCCATGTTTGACAACCAAAAAGGAGGGACAACTCATCCTCACAGGTGAAGAGGTCCAGGATGAATACACTCAAGGAGAATCAAATGAGGAGAGGATCATGCATTTTGAGGAGAGGATACTCACAATTGAGGGCATATTGCAGCTTGGGCCCTTGGGTGCGGACAACGATGGAGGGTACCATAACCCACAGGTCCCAGGATTCAGGCGGCATTGGGATCCAGGAGAATCCATTGGGGAAATGATTGGCCAAAGGATTGTTTGGGATCCAGGTAAATCTATTCCGGGAAGGATTGGTCAAAGGATTGAAGGATCCATTCAGGATCATTTAACATGGAGGTCACATCGGATCGTATGGGATCCTGGTATCAATGTACAAATGCTTCTGTTGTGGATAGAAGTGGATCGCTTGAGGACAAGCAATCTTTGGGCGAGAGGATTTGTAATATTCCATTTTTTGATCCTGTCAAAGGGGATAGAATTGACCCATGGTTTTAACCCACGGTATTTCCCCGTGGTATTTCTTGATGGTATTTTCCCCATGGTATTGACCCATTGTATTGACCCGTGGTATCTCTTGTTGGTATTGACCCATCAAGCCTATAAAAGGGGAGAGGAGCTAGGCATTTAGGGCATTCTGGATTATTTATCTTATTATGTTTGGGTGGAGCACTGGCCTGGCCAGTTCTATTATTATTCCCGGGACGAAAACCCCGTGGTAATATTTATGTGGTGAATCCATCCAGGATTCACATTTGAGCTTCAATTTCTTGTGTTTGTTGTGTTGTGTGATGTGTTGATTTATATATAATTTTGATATTTGGGATATTACAGTTGGAGGAACTAAGGCAAAGGATGAGCTACAATCGTTGCACCCTTCGCTGGGTGGGCAAACTTCCCTCTTTTGACAGCTAAACGTATATGAACAAACCTTGGGAACTTACCGAAGGTAGTAGAAATCTTAATGTGTCGGGAGCGTCGTTCACAGCCAAATTAGGATCGATCTTCAGGGCTTCGACTTTTACTGAATAATTGTCATCCAAATCTGTCAATACGATATGCACATTTTTCACTCAATACCATATATCCGCAGCGGAAATTTCTAAAAAACAGACCTTTTTCTGTCAACACCATGAAATTATCAGTATGGATGTTTACCACAATAAGTAGGCCCGGATACTGCTGCATTTGTTAACCGAATCAATGAAGAGATCGCTACAACTATTAGAACAAAAAACAACCACCTTCTTCCTCCCATTCCCGGCATCCTTTCTCCGCGCATTCTCGTTCTTAATCTTTGCCTCCTTTGTGGCTCCCAATGTTTTACATTCAAAAGCCCCGACCAGAGCAAACCGAGGGCATTTCTCATTTTCTCTCTCTCTCTCTATGGCCGGCACATCACAGACATATATGAAGAGGAGAAGGAAGACAGAATCCCTGACCTTGTAAATGATCCATGGCAAACTTCAGGGATCGCTCGATATCCACCAATAATTGCTCCCAGTAGCCCTCCTGGAAATCCCTTCTCATGTTTCTTCGTCTCCGTGCCCATTCACCCACTCCCCCTCTGCTGCAACAACAGGGTTCTCCGTCTCCGTGCCTATTCCCCCGCTCCCGACCGCCCCTGTAAACTCCTCGTCTAGAACTCGCCACCTACTTGGACAAATGCGCAGGTGGACAAATGATGAATAGGCAGCCAATTTTCGATTGGAGGAATCTTTGTTCGAAGAATTGGGAGCTGATGTGACAGCTCTCGATCAGCCTTTTCAGGCGACTCCCTCACTTCTCCGGCTGGCTCGATGGTGGACCCTGCGGAAAATGGCGACGACAATTTTCCTCTTGGCGGACGGCGACGGCAACGGCAGCATGGATCTCATCTCCGTCGCATCCTCCGCCACATCTCTCCCTCGCGCCACTCCTCCCTATCCCCGCCCCACGACCATCGGCCACCAACCTTTATCAATGCTGCACCGCATAGATTGATAATTCCGCGGGAAAAGTAAGCAATTTGAATTGTGAAATTTGAATATGAAAAACCGCTCCCCAACCCACCAGGCGGAGTACTCATTATCTGTGTTTTCCTGGAGATTATGAAAGAATTCCAGAAGGTGTGATCGAGGACGTTCCCCTTGACGTTGGCTGGGTTTGAATCGTGAATCGTACTGGCGAAATCACGCAAGAGTTTCCTCAGCATTTAATCTGCCATTCCGATTTCTTCTATGTCGGCCACAAGACGCCCGCGCTTTCTCAGAACGATCTACTGAAGGTAGGCAACAAATATTTCATTTTGCCTCACCATTTTTTTAGTCTCCATTATCGCTTGTATCGTTGGCTTCCCTAATATTGCAAACGGCCCCTAAAATTCCTAATTTTCCCATTGCTCGCGTATCATCTCCTTTAAGCAATATCGGACGTGATCAGAGTGTTTCTTCTACTACTCCCTGCTCGCGTATCATCTCCTTTTCCCCTGCTACTCCCTGCTCTACGTGTTTCTTCTCGCCCTCTTCGGTTTTCTCCTTCCATTTACACAATGCAAACTTTACCTGCTGTTTGTTTGATCGCAGACTATGAATTGCACCGGACTGTTATTCTTCTGATGTGGCACACAATATTAAAACTACAAAGTTAAACTACGAAGAGCATGAGCTGATTCACAAAAAAACTAAAATCGTAAACAAAAGGTAACGAAGCAAAAAATTAGTCGTGGTACGATTAATCGCCCTTCTTCGTCTTCTTTCGTTTTTCTTTCAGATAGAACTTGTTTAATCTAGCACGCGTAATACTATTTAAGAAACTATGATTTGCCAACGTATATGAAAAGGTTAAACATTACATATTGCTTGCGGATATGCTGACGTTCTGAAAATGTTCGCTCATTTCATTAATATTGCAGGTCAAATCAGAATAATTTTTCTTTGGAGATTTACTAATACTCTTAATTATATATAGGCTCTTAATTACATATATAGATAGATAAAATAGGCCGACATAGGTCAATCTAAAAATTTGTTTTAAAAAAAATAATAATTAAAATATGATATCTGTTCAAAAAGGTTAATGAGAACGATCAAATAAAAATTAATTTTAGAGAACTTAAATAAAATAAGAATAAAATAAATAATTAATAAAATGAAAAGAAAACAATAATTAATTTTAAACAACTTAAACAAAATAAGAATTAAATAAATAACTAATAAAATGGAAAGAAAACCAAAATATGAAAAATAAAAAGCCAATTATAAATTTTAAAATTAAAATCTAAAATTTAAAATATCAAAGCTTCATACATGGTAAATAGGTAATTTTGGTCGAAATAATAAACAAACAAAAAACTTAAACCAAATTTAAAGAATGATGGACAAAAATAAAGTGGGAAAGGGTAAGTTAAAAAAGAAGAAAAAAAACATTAAACCAAATTTAAGGAATAAAGGATAAAAAAAGTGAGTAAGGAAAAGCTAAAAAGGAAAACAATATGATGGAGAGCTAGCAAAAAAGAAATTGGAAATAATTTAGTGGGGAAGCGTAAAATTATGTTATTATTATTATTATCTAATTTTACCAAGCCACACACCAAATTGGTGGATGAGACCTCCTTGTTAGTGGGACAAGAGACCCACCTGCTAAGTCTACGAAGGCATACATAATCACACACCAAATTAATGGATGAGACGCCCTTCTTTGTGGGACAAGAGACCCACCTCCTAGTAGCTATTTGACTGCTAAGTCTACAAAGACATACATACTCACTCGAGTGCTAAGTCCTCGCAGCTATTTGACTGCTAAGTCTAAGAATACATACATACTCACTGGATTGCTAAGTCTACGAAGGCATACATACTCTAGTTTTGAACGTGACGCCTCTTAGGAGGAAACACATGCTCTTAACCATTAAGCGAGGAAACACATGCTCTTAGCATTTAAGCCCACTCAAACTGTAAGTGTGGAGAGAACAAAGGGAAAAAAATAATAATTATGAATTAGGGAAATAAATACGACAATGATAGGGATAAGAAAAACCAAAAAGGTGATAAATTTTTTATAAAAAGTGATAAGAGAAAAAAATAAGGGTATCGTGGTGGGATTCTCATGTGGTTGGCATAATAGGATGTGATCCCCTCTATTGTGTTTCAAATCTATGTGGGATATATATGGCTTATTGTGATAAGGGTCAAGAAAATAAATAGACTCCCTAACCATCCTAGAGCAAGAGGTAAGGGAGAAAGAGAGATATTTTCCATTTTATGTGGAAACAAAGAAAGGGATAGGAAAATATTTTCCATTTAATTTCATCTATAATATGGGTATTGTGTAGATTACTTCAATGAATTACCCATTCAAAATGGTTATATCCTAGAGAAACATGTAAGGGAGAAAGAGAGATATTTTTCATTTCATATTGAACATTGTGTAGATTACTCCAATGAGTTAACTTTTCACTATGGTAAAAAAAAAGGAGAGAGAAAGAGAGTAAAATATTTTCCATTTAATTTCATCCAAAATCTCTTGTTTGACAATGGGCTATGGTTAGATTACTCCAATGAGTTACCCATTTGACATGGTTACTATTCTAGAGAAAGAGGTAATAGAGAAAGACTAGGGAAAGAAATATTGAAACTGTAAGTGTGGAGGGAACAAAGGGGAAAAAATAATAATTATGAATTAGGGAAAGAAATACGACAATGATAGGGATAAGAAAAACCAGAAAGGTGATAAATTTTTTATAAAAAGTGATAAGAGAAAAAAATAAGGGTATCGTGGTGGGATTCTCATGTGGTTGGCATAATAGGATGTGATCCCCTCTATTGTGTTTCAAATCTATGTGGGATATCTATATCTTATTGTGATAAGGGTCAAGAAAATAAATAGACTCCCTAACCATCCTAGAGCAAGAGGTAAGGGAGAAAGAGAGATATTTTCCATTTTATGTGGAAATAGAAAAACAGATAGGAAAATATTTTCCATTTAATTTCATCTATAATATGGGCTTCTACCTTTTGGTTATTTCTTTCCTATGATGGTTCTTGTTCTATCTACCTTACCCACCTTGACCCCTAAGTGTATAGTGACTACTCTGCTAATTATCACTACTTATACATAGAGGAAAATCACCCTAATAATAGTGGTGGTGTTTTATTCCCCTTGAGAGTGAAGGGCCATGTAAATTTCATGGGTTATCTCATCATCATACCCCTTCTAATTTTCAAAAAAATCCATCTATTGATGGCTCATGAAGATATATATGAAAGGATAAAGCTAATGAATTGTGTTAGTGTCTATGGGATCCCTTCTACTAAAACCCCCTCCCATGATTCCTACAATTATTTCCTAAAATTTGTTAAAAGAATTTCTATGGAGGTTGTGTTTTGAGAAACCTAGGGTTTAGGGACAAGGTTGAGAGGATTGGAACTCTGGATCTGGTTAGAGAAAGGAGAATTTTAGGCCAAAATTCAAGTAGAGTATCTCTTCTACCACCTTGCCTCCCACATGCAATTTTTTTTTTCTTAAGCGTAATTCAATTCCACAAGGATTTTTTTACAAGATGTCCACACAGGAAGATGTTTAATTAAATAAAATTCATTTTTTAATATTGAAAATGTGGAAATAAATACACTTATTACCCTTTACAAGGTGATCTGTTCATGATTGTAGGTAATTGGAGGAATTGTTTTGTTGATTTGGACCCTCTTTCCTTCTTTGGATCGATCTTGTAGCAACTGTTTTGTAATCCTGTAGCAATTTCTATGATCCCGTAGCACTTTCCTTAAACCGTATAACACCAACTAGATAACCTAATACTTTCTTTGTAGCACCCTAGAGACCCCCATGGATATAACTAGCTCACCTCTCCATGCGTTAGTGGGAATATCCAACCTTTTTGGGAATGAGCTCCTCAGTACAATTGAAGTAGGGTCTGCCATTTTTATTTACTATTGCGGTAGTGGTTTCAACGTGATTTATGAGATGGCCCCTACCTTTCATACATGTATTTCATTTTTTGGACTGTTGGCCCCCACTTCTTGTAATCATCACCCCTTTCGGTTTAATTTTCCACATTTAATGAAAGGTGAGTGAATCTTCATTTTAACTGCTCAAGGGTGGTGAAGTTTATTAGCCACCTCTAGCCTACAATATTCATCCCTCATCCATTAAAAACACTTTTGATCCATGATGCCCTTAAAGGAGGACGATAAGAGTGTCAAACCTCAGCCTACCTGGTGATGTGATGCTGGTGTTGATGCCTTCATGATCCTTCAATGATCGTTCAATTGGCCTATGGAGTTGCTCTCTCGAATGTTAATCTTTTATGCCCAAAACATATTAGTTTTGCAGGTTTTAATCCTGTACAGAAATTATATGAAAATGAATCTTAAGAAACAAAAAATAAACAATAGCGAGAGAATAAAACATAAAACAGATATACACAGATATTTTCCCCTGGATCCTAAATAGGGACTACGAGCTTGATTTTTCATTATATTCCTTTTAGTGCTACAACACATATACATGTCGAAGCATTCATAAACCCCAATCCATTAATCTTGGATTACAACATAAACGTAGTTCCCTTTACCGGATCTACAAAATACCAAGGTTTGAAAACCATTGTGCCCCAAAACCAGGTGCAAACCCATGCACAAAACCATTTTCAGGTCTGCCAACCGAAAAATAGGGTCCAAAATTTTTTTCCAGGTGCCCTGCCTTGGACCCCAAATAAGGGGGCTACCGTCTCCCCTGTCACCCCCCTGGCACAACGTACAAGGGCATCTATCCCCCCCCCCCCCCCAAGCTGCACATAGCACTAATCGTGGAAAGAATATAACACATACCAAACATTCTCCCACTTGTTTTTTTCTTTCGGCAGGGGGCCACAAGAGAGCTTAGTCATTAGTCCAACTCTGCAACACCTATTGTTTCTCTACAACAAGAGAAATTTTGAGTGTTCACAAACTTCGTCAATGCATCTTCAAAGTGTCCACCTTTACCAGCAACACTGTTTTATCCTCAACCACATATCTTACAAAGTGATATTGAACATCAATGTGCTTTGTCTTTGAATGATAAGCAGGGTTCTTAGCCAAGAAAATTGAACTTTGGCTATCACAGTCTATCCTTATAGTTCACTGCACTAGTGGCATACTTGAAGATAATCTCTACAATCAAATTTCTTTCTTGCTTGCATGAGTGTCTGCCATGTATTCTGCCTTCGTAGTTGAAAGAGCCACTACATATTGCCTTTTACTCGTCCAACTGACTACACCTCCAAATAGGCTAAACACATACCCACTTGTAGATCTTCTTTGGTCCAGATCTCTAGCCCAGTCTACATCAACAAAACCATGGATGTCCAAAAATATCTCCAATCTTGGTCTTCCCTGGTAACACAAACCATAATCACTAGTGCCACGTAAATATCTCAAAACCCATTTCACTGTTGTCTAGTTCTCCTTCCCTGGTTTTGACATAAACCTGGTCAATACTCCCATTGCATGTGCAATGTCTAGTCTAGTACAGACCATTGCGTACATCAGGCTACCCACTGCACTTTCATATGGAACACAAGACATATTCTCCCCTTCATCTTGTGTCTTGGGACACTCTTCAACAGATAGCTTTACACCTACAGGAATAGGAACCTTCGTCGATTTACTATCCTAAATATTGAACCTCTGCAATATCGTCTCGACATAATTCCTCCAATTTAACCAGAGCATCCTCTTTGCCGGGTGCAGCAGGGGGGTCAGAGGGGGGGCGACATCCCTCCTTGTCCGGGTCCAGGGCAGCACCCTGGAAATTTTTTTTTGGGTGTGCGGACTCACTCATAAGCGGACCCACCCATGGTTTTGTGCATGAGTTTGCACATGGTTTTGGGGGATGATGGTTTTCAGCCCCTGGTATTTTGTAGATCCAGTCAAGGGAATTACGGTTATGTTCTAATCCAGGGTTAATGGATTGGGGTTTATGTGTGCTTTAACATGTATATATATGTGTTGTAACATTAAAAGGAATATAATGAAAAATCAAGTTGGTCGTCCCAATTTGGGATCCAAGGGAAAAATATCTGTGTTTATCTGTGCTATGTTTTATGCTCTCGCTATTGTTTATTTTATGTTTTAAGATTCATTTGTAGATAATTTTTGTACAGGGTTAAAACCTACACTCGATGAGCTTCATTCCAACTGGCAACTCCGCCAAATCCCATGCCTCATTTTTGTGTAACGATGCCATTTCATCAGCCATGGGCTCCTTCTAGAGTTTTCGATCCTATGAATCTACTGCCTCCCTGAAAGTTTTGGGATCATAATTACTTATAGTTAAAGAAAAATTTGAACAGAAAGTAGATAGACTATACCTTTCTGGTTGCCTTCTTTCCCGAACTGATCTTCTCATAGCTGGAGTTTGTGGCTCTTCCTCTTCTTAATCTTCTTTTGTTGTAGAGTCTGATTCATCCTCCTTTACCTCAAACTCTATCTTCTCAGGTTGATTTGGTAGGACTTCATGTTTAAAAACATCTTTCACCTCTCTAAACACCACATCTCAATTGTATGCAACCTTCCTTGTTTTTGGGTTCCAAAGCTTGTAACCTTTTAAACCATTCTTATACCCAATAAAGATGTAGCTTTCAGATTTATTATCCAACTTGGTCCTTTTCTCCTTTGGAACATGTACATATGGATCGCATCCAAATACCCTCATATGTGAAAGAAAGGGTTTCTCACCAGTCCATACCTCATGTGGAGTCTTATCCTCCAATGCTGATGAATGTTATATGTTAACCAGGTAAAATGCAGTCTCCACTGCTTTTGCCCAGACTTCCTGTCCTAACCCGATACCATTGAGAATTTTCCATCAACATTCTGTTCATTCTTTCTGCAACTCCGTTTTGTTGAGGTGTGTATGGATTAGTATTCTGCTTTGCTATACAACAATTCTTACATAATTCTTCAAATTCATTCTTGTAAAAATCTCCACCATTATTTGTCCTGAGCACCTTTATCTTCTTCTCTGTGTGGTTCTCCACCAAAGCCTTAAATTCTTTAACTCTGTCAAAGAATTTAAATTTCTTCCTCAAGAAATACATCCATGTATTCCTTGAGAAGTCATCTATGAATGAGACATAGTACACATATTTTCCCAGTGATGGGACCGACATAGGGCCAAACACATTACTGTGCACAAGCTCTAATATCTTGTTCACCCTCTTAGCACCATAAGAAAAATTCACCAATTTTTCTTCCCATATAAACAATGTTCACATAAATCGAAATCAAGAGAGAAATTAGACATGCCTTCTACCATACCATTTCCATGCAATATCCGAAGGCCCTTGTCTCCAATATGTCTAAGCCTTTGATGTGATAGCATGAACTTTTTTGCAAAGAACACTAGGCTTTCCACTCCACTTTCAAGAAACAGAGATCTGTTGCACCCATCAATAACAGTGCTACCTTAAAGCTTGTACATAGTTCCAATATGAACTCCCCACATTAATACCAATGCTCCCCAAACCATATTATAGGTATCTTTCTCGAACACTATTTTTACACCTGCATCATCCATCTTGCTTACAGAAATCAGATTTCTGGCCAATGCAGGAATATGCAAAACACCAGGAAGTGTTCTAATCCTTCCACCTTGCAGCTTTAACTTGACTTTTCCAAGTCCGATGATTTTTGCCTTCCTATCATCCCATAAGAACGCATCACCACCATCATACTTCTCTTACTCGCAAAACCACTCCCTATGGGGAGTGAAGTGAAAGGATGCACCTGATTGAATCAACCATGCCTCATGATCTAGATGTGTATTTGAAGAAGAAGCCAAATGCATATCCCCACCTTCATCCGAGGTGGTTTTTTCCTCTACAGAAGGAGCATCATCATGTCCCTTGAATTTCTCAGGAGCTTTAGATCTGCAGTCCTTTTTGTGGCGCCCTTCCTTTCTGCATTTCCAACACACCTTCACAAAATTTCCTGGAAATTTAGATCTCCCTCTAGATTTAGATCTCCCACTAGAAACATTATTCTTGTTTTTATTCTGGGACCTCCCTCGTACAGATAAGGCATCTCCATTTTGGCCCTTCATATTTCTCTGTCTCATTTCCTCTAACAGCAAGGCTGGGACAATGTCATCAAAATTCAAGGTAGTTGTATTGCTACTTATTGTGACAACTAGACTGTCCGACGAATCTAGTATAGATCACAAAAAACTCATGCACTTATCTTCATCTGAGATTTTAATATCAACAGATAAAAACTAACTTACCACAATATTGAAGGCATTTAGATGCTCTGTCACTGAGTCTCCATCCTTCATGCTTGGGTTATAAAGCATTTTCTGGAGGAACAATTTATTCGCCACAGACTTAGATTGGTGCAAAGTCCCTAGCTTATCCCACAACCTCTTTGGGGTGTAACGGGTTAGGTCCCCCGGCGTACATGTAGTCTATGCACAACCTCTTAGGCACACAGAGATGTCGTAATAGCATGACAATGAACCATTCTTTGTGTTGTCTATCTTTGTACTTAAAATCACCATCCCTGATAACTTTCTTTAGCTAGCGATCGACCTCCCATACCAATTCTGTAGGCCCTTTTTGAAAATATTTCAAGTCAATCACTAGTTGAGAGTAGGACTTCGACTTCCAAAATTGTTGTTTTAAGGTGTCCTTAATTTCCTGTATTGACGGATCCGCATGCTAGCCGACGTACCCCATGAGCCAATCCAAGGCTCTTCCCTCAAAGGCTAGGGATAGTTGCACCCTTTTTACTACATCACTAGCAACATTTTGCGTAGTCCATATTGATTCTACTATGAACCAAAATCGGTCCATGTCCTCATCCCCCACACCCTTGAAGTTAGGTAGCTTCATGTGCGTGGCCATGTCATCTTCTGGTGGTGGTGGTGGGGTAGGAGATTTCTTGCCCTTGCGCATTTTTGACAGTGGGGTAACCGGCTAACTAGTTCCTGCGTGCGTAGGTGGCTCTCTTAGGGCACTATATACTGATATGTCCCCTTCTTGGTTAAACCTATAATATTTATTGCTTCGTGTTGTACTTTCATTCTGATCGTAGGTCATTCACGTGGTGTGACTACAAAACACACCTTTTTCACACAATAGTATCTTAATTAGAAGTGGCAATGTTTGCAAAAAATTACCTCAGAACCCTTTGAAGAACCTCCGCTCAGCTTCAAAATAAGATATGAACTGATCAACCGTGAATTCCGTTACAAATCCTCCCAAGACACTGTCCACCCAGTGGTCCACAGTCTGGGTGATTTTGTTATCATCTCTTTCCAGCTGTTGGATTAATTCAAGAGTCCACTACATAACCTGATCGTCCTTTCCACATGTATGGAATTTTGCTAACCTTGCTAACCACTCCTGTAGTTAGTGTGCGGAGGTTACAAAGAAAATCTCATATACTTCGGTAAAGATATATTTGTTTTTCCACTTTTTGGTAGTTGGCCTTGTGCTCCGATTCTCTTTTAAAGAAAATTCCTGGATCTATTTCTCGAACCAGTCTTCAAGCTCAGACTTCTCAGGCCACCAGTGACATTGTGGCATTACCCTATTTCTCTCAAAATGATCTCGGTCCTAGCAACAGAACCATTTGTTGGCTTGAGTGGTCCTGGCCAAGGTTGGGATTTAAGGCTTTCCAACAAACCCCTATACTACTAGCCCTTTCGTCAATGACCTACTTGTGCACGCTAAGGTCTCACCCGAAGTAGTATGGGAGGGTGCTGGAACCAGGTTTCCACACACTAAGAGAAAGGTGATTTTAATAAAGGCGAACTTGTTTAATATCTATCAGACTTGCGTAGAGGGAATCTTATTGTAGAAATGTTAACAATATATGTGCAGAATGAGAAGTTCATAACCCCACAGATAAAATAAATAAGCAACTATTACTACTCGGATCTTAGTAATATCTTTGCATCCACATGCGCATCAATACAGATTAACAAACTAAATCACTATAATAACAAGAACACAACCATTCTATAACACAGATATGTGATCAAACATATTTATCATTCATTAGCTCCAAAATCCACTTACAGACCCAATTCCCAACCCGCACACACAGCCAGTGGAGTCCGCACACAGCAGGACTGAGGATCTCCACGCACACAGTAAACAGGAGTCCTTACCCAATTACAACCAAAAACAAATCTCAATAGTTCACAACTATCATCAATCAACCTTAACCTTGTCCTAGACTTAATATAACCATCTATTTATAGCACCTTATCCTACGCTATCCTATGGTCCACAAACCATGGTTTGCAGACCCTGGGTATACCCTTTTGACTCATTACAATCTACTGGGGGTTTGACCTGCCCCAAACCCCCTCTGCTAGACCAAATAGTACAACAATATTACAAAACTCTCCTAGGCCGCATAGGAAACGTGGTTGTAAAATAGTTGAGCAGCACCTCGAACCTATGGTTCGTAATTTCATACATGACATTCCTCCTCCTTTCCATGATCGTGTCTATGGGTGGGAGTCTGAGATCTTCGATACTCTTGATTCACAGGATGATAAGGCCTCCGCAGATATGAAGACAGTGTCCCCTGACCTTGGCCATACTTGGGGTCGCACATCTCTTTATCAGCAATCAGTCCGAACGTATTGGGTCATTAAATGTCTCCTTGCTAAAGCTATTATGTCAATTTCTGAGCCTAAGCTGGATTCTAAGTTGGAAGCCATTCTTGCGGATATTAATAGAAATGTTCAGGAGATCAATTTAAGAAAACTACATCAGTATACCCGTCTTTCCAGCTTGGAAAAGGAGATCAAAGCATTACAGTAGGTCCCTGTTGAACTTCCTGGCGCTACTGCCACAGCACCTGCACCAGTTGAATCTGATGAAGATTAATCTTCTTCAATGTCTTTAATTTTGTCAGAACTGTTGCCACTGGTCTTTATGATGTTTTCTTTTCTATGTTATGATTCTCAATAGCTTATGGTTTTTCTATGGTCTTAAGTATAGACAGATCTGGTTCTTGTTACTAAGACTCTTTATGTTCTGGTTGAACTATTTCGAACTCAGATGGCTAAAATACCTAGTTTCTTACAGGCAGGTTGCGGTCTAGTTTTGTATCTTTTGCCCGACTTTTATTAATAGTAAATCGAAGGTACCACCTCAGCTTACAAAAAAAAAAGACAATTACAGTGCCATCAAGCTCACCAAAGATATGTTTCAAAAATAAGGTAGCAAAGATACTAAGCTATGCACTTCACAATAAAGCTTTTTAAAAACTGCATTTTTGAAGTGTTCCTTTAAACGAAGTTTCTCAAACTTCAATATATGTTAAAGGCTTATGATTTTTTCATTAACAAGAGATAGAATATAATGCCTCATTCATTCTCCTATTGTGTCATATTTATAAATCTCTCAATCCTGTCTCATCTTATTATTAAGATGAAATGTTACAATATCTAAACACTTAGGAGTTACTTAACATCAACTTATTAAAATATTTTTATAATATGTTTCCTAACATGCATTTATAATTATGTTTTAAATATTTTATCATTCATATTTTCCTCTATATTAATATCTCATTTAATCATTAATTGATATATAATCTCTATTTATATAATATAAAAAAATTGACTAATAACTTATTATAAAAAATATTATATACAAATTCTTCAATCATAAATAAAAATAAACTTAATATTAAATATGCATTTCACCTCTCCTTATCTTTTATATTTTATTTAAATTATTTCAAATATATTATATTTTAATTTATTTCACTTACTTTTAAAATATATATATATATATATATATATATAGTTATTAATTAATTAATATTTTTTGTTAATAGCTACTTTCAGTATTTTCCCTAACAACTAATTTCAATATTTTAATAATTTTCCTTGATGATTTATCTCCCTTGATACAGGCCTTCTTATAACACTCATTTGCAATCATAAAAGTCCACGGAAAACATGTACAGGATAAAAGAATCCTTCACACAATTTGAAACGTGAATAAGATAAAAAAATCCTAAAATCCTTCCCACAATTTGAAACACGATCAATATAAAAAAAAAAATCCTAAAAATCCTTCACACAGTTTGAAACATGAACAAGATAAAAAATCCTAAAATCCTTCACACAGCAGTTTCAAACATGAACAGGATCAAAAATCCTTTTCAAAATTTGATCCAAAGACTCTCTCAATAAAATTCCTTATTTCAACGCTTTCAATAAGGCCATTCAAGATAACGTTTGGCCACTCTTTTCCTATTCCACCACAACATTTTCAAATGACCCAAATTCTTACGCATCATCATCGAAAAATGATTGAATGGGTGTAGGCTGCTGAACACGGTGCCTACTGTATATCTCAGAATCTATCGTATCAATAGGGAGACAACTTTGACCTCCTCCCATCTTATCATATCAGATTCAAACGTTCTATGAGAGGGCCTTGTACTCATTTTCGACACACCACAATTTAGCTTTCTAGAAATTCCCCACCCAAAATACAGCGAACGCATCTCTTTATCCTCACTGCTTTTCCTTTATCTCCGTGTGAACACGGTGCCTACCCATACCAATTCAAAATCACGGTGCCTACCAAATATTGTCAAACCCCGAAACGTGGTACGCGTCTTTTTTATTCTCATTGCTTCTAAACTGTTTCTCATAGAAAATCTCCTTCCAAAACACTTGGGGCCGTCCTATAGTAATAAGCGGCAACGCATAGTTATTAAAAATAAAATTAACTCTTTGATCCGTCCTATATATAAACAACAGCACTCTGTTATTAGTAATCTAAATTTTTGTGAACGCCAGCTGTGAAAGAGAGGTCGGGTAAAAATCTATATCAAATCCTTTGTATGTTGTGATGCTCATGGCCCAATATAATCGCAGCCGAGAGGAATATTACTGCAATTCCATAAACAATAATGAGCATGAGAATCCGCCCAAGCGTTCATGTTCAAAGTCTGATGCTGGGGTTCTTAAACTGGTCACGTTCAACTAAGCAAGAACTGTCGTACCCTGATCTCTCAATTTTCATGAATATCTTACAGCATCCACACCTATCCTTTTTCCTTATACACTCAATCTTGGGTTTCCAAGATTGGCATCTTGCCGTGACCAACTGCGCATAATCTTTCCGCAATTGCGGAGTATTGTAAAGGCGATGCAGCGTATCATCTGCAAAATCCCTCACCACTACAAGGCGACCCTCGTCGGAGTTTAACTGCCCGTCCATAATTTTTGTAATAAAGTCTACCGACACTATTATTCTAAGGCCTTCGGCGACGTTGGAGTTCTGTAACTCAAACGGCTAACAGAGACCAGCCTCACGTCCGATATTGCGTAAAGGAGATGATACGCGAGCAGTGGGAAAATTAGGAACTTTAGGAGTCGTTTGCAATATTAGGGAAGCGAACGATACAAGCGATAATGGAGACTCAAAAAAATGGTGAGGCAAAATGAAATATTTGTTGCCTACTTTCAGTTGATCGTTCTGAGAAAGCGCGGGCGTCTTGTGGCCGACATAGAAGGAATCAGAATGGAAGATTAAATGCTAAGGAAACTCCTGCATGATTTCGCCGGCACCGATTCACGATTCGAACCCAGCCAACGTCAAGGGGAACGTCCTCGATCACGCCTTCTGGAATTCTTTCATAATCTCCAGGAAAACACAGATAATGAGTACTCGGCTTGGTGGGTTGGGGAGCGGTTTTTCATATTCAAATTTCATAATTCAAATTGCTTACTTTTCCCGGGGAATTATCAATCTATGCAGTGCAGCATTGATGGAGGTTGGTGGTCGGTGGTCGTGGGGCGGCGAATAGAGAGGAGCGGCGCAAGGGAGAGATGTGGCGGAGGATGCGACGAAGATGAGATCCATGCTACCGTTGCCATCACTGTTTGCCAAGAGGAAAATTGCCGTCGCCGTTTTCCATGGGGTCCACCCTCGAGCTGGTCGGAGAAGAGAGGGGGTCGCCTGAGAAGGCTGATTGGGAGCTGTCACATTAGCTTCCGATTCGTCGAATGAAAGACTAATAGGAAATGGTTTGATTTCTCTGTACGTATTCGCATTCATTATTCATGACTTGTGTCGATGCAACATGATCCACCATGCGAATGATGGATTCGAAATTTGAATTTTCCCACCGACTTTTTATATTTGCAATTTGCGGGATCACTCTATTTTGAATTTGGCAGTGTTCAATCATCGTTTGGTAGTGTCTGCGTATCGTCAAATTTATATTTTTAGGATCGTTCACTCTTTTGTATTATCAACGACATCTTCATGCCATGGACTCTGTAGATCGGTGAAAAGTATGGTGTGTCCCAACTTTTTTTCAATTCATGCAGGGCATTAGCCATGACCCTCCTCAATACCTTCTCCGATTCGATATCTCACAACGTGTTGCAGAAAAAAAGGGACAGCATTGTTCTCACCATGAATTTGTCGAGTCCCCTCAAAGTCGGTAAGAACGAGATAGTAGCCAGTTTCTTCTATTCCGACATGTGGAACTCAAGAAAGCTTCTGCAAGTTGTGAGGCTTATATTCACTGAAGATGAGGGCAATGAGATGAAAAAACGTAGAGAGAAATTGAAGGAGATGGCTTCAAAAGTGGTGGGAGAGGGAGGATCTTCGAAAACAAACTTGCAAAGCTTTCGTGGATGAGATGCAGAAGCTGACGATAATGAGAACCTGCGATGGAAAAGCAGAAATTGAGAATACAGAATCGTTGTTTGAGATTCTGTAATATTCATTTTCTTGATCCAGTCAAAGTAGACAGAATCGATCCATGGTACTTACCGTGGTATTTTCCCATGGTATTGGCCTATGGTATTTGTTGTCGGTTTCCGAGAAAAATAATAAAATAAGGTCTCTAGAAAGTCCATCGAGCCTATAAAAGGAGAGAGAAGCTAGGCATTTAGATTCATTCTGGTTTATCTATCTTATTGTGTTTGGGTTGAGAACTTGGAGTGGCCAGTTCTAGTATTGATCCCAGGACGAAAACTCTGTGGTGAATTTTGTCTGGTAGATCCATCCAGGGTCCACGATTGTGCTTCAGTGTTTTTTTTCTATTTTAAGGAGCAGCCAAGCATGCCATCTGTAGAAGCTCAAATTTATTGTATGGGTATGCATTTTATTTTTAGCGAATAGTATAAATAAAAGCGTTGCATTTCTAGATATGTTTGTATTCTTGTTTTTGATGAAAAGTAGTTTTAAATGAGAACATGTTTAGATCTATCGAAATTTTCACTGTTTGGAATCTTACAGTGGTATTAGAACTGTGCATCTTGCTAGCATGAGGGTTTTATGCAGGAAACTTCGGTGGGATTTATTCTCACCCTAGCAGAGATCCCGATATTCGGTGGTATTGAGTATCACCCTAGTTGGTTTTATTTTCAGTTGATTGAAAGAAGAATTTTTGCATTGCAAAATGAGCAGAAATTGATCTAGCCTGATCTGATCTTCTGGATAGTTAAGGAGGAGGATTGGTTCAGCCAGCAGCATTAAGAACGAAGTCGAATTTTTCTTAATCAAGATATGTATTTGGAGCGTGAAATTGGGGAAATGGACTTGACTCACAATTTTAAGCCATGTTTATAGTTTTGAAAATTACGACAGGAGTTGATATTTTTTTAGGGGTTTGATTTATAAAGAAAAGGGAAGGAACAGAAAGTTTAGTTTAATTTGAGAGTTATAAGGATTATATAAAATAAAAAATAAAATAAAATAAATCTTTGATACAGTGTTGTTGAGCGTATTCCGTCATAGTGCATCATTTCGGAGCTTGCTAAACTCTGCCATCATGAGATAAGTTTACACATACAGTAGTATCTTTGGTGGTATTTGATATCACCCTAGTTGATTTCCTAATTTTTACATCTTTTAAGGATATGAAAGACAAGTAGTGCTAGAATCAGAGAAGATTATGGATATGGAGTACTCTTTATAGCTATAACTGTAACAACGATTTTGGTCTCAAATCAATTACAGATCAGTGATTCCAAATTTGTCCATTGTTATTTGTTATTTGGTCTTAAATAAAGATTGCTCTTAAAAAAATAAATAAATAAATAAAAATGAGTGTGAGAAATATTTTGGGAAATATATATATATATATATATATATTAAGGCTTTGACTTCTTGATTGTTGCATTGGATTATTTTCACTACTATTATTATTTGTAGGTGATTGATTTCCTTATGGAGGCAGATGATTCAAGTCGAGTTCTGATCCAGGTGGATATCGGTGGCCTCCCACCTATTCCATTTAAACCCGCAGCATCAATTCTTTCACTTTTCCAGCTTCAGCACAGCTTACTATTTTTAGCAGGTTTTTGGGTCTTGCACACCCGGAGTCATTTTGGGGCCTTAATGATCCAGGTGGATATTGGTGGCCACCCACCTATTCCATTTGAACCCCCACCATCAGTTCTTTCAGTTTTCAAGGTGCAACAAAACTTACTATTTTTTGTAGTTTTTCGAGTCCTGAACTTCCGGAGTCGTTTTGAAGCCCTAAACGACGTTTTTTGGGAAAACAGAGAGCAACATCGGTCCATGGACCGACGAGCATGGACCAATGTTGCTCGTTCATAAGTTTTACTCCTCAGATAGATCTTTCTAATGAGCTATTGAGCACGTCAAATGGATATCAGATGCCAAAGTTACGTCCCCGAGAAGTTGAACCACCAATTTACCCAAACGGGGCCCACAGTTTTGGCGCTTCATCTCCTAAGGTTAGGTTTTTTGACGTTTCGTATTCTACATTATTTCTCAACAAAAAATAGGCCCTCGAACCTCATTGTAATACAGTTCAGGGGATTTGGAGCAGACACATCTCTTCTCAGAGATAAGCGCTACCAGTGCCCTAACTCGCCACATCTTCATTATGTCTGCATTGTAACACAATTCAAGGGATGGTAGCCGCCACATCTCTTCTCAAGGATACGCTACCAGTACCCTAGCTCATATATTTCCATTATGTCTGTAATAGGCCTACGAGCCTCAATGTAACACAGTTCAAAGGCCTGCGTACGCCACATCTCTTCTCAGAGATACGCTACCAGTGCCCTAGCTTGTTTCCATTATGTTTGTAAGCTTATTTCAGTCATTCTTGATTATAATAAAATGAAGCATTATTTCTGCTGCATCTCTGTGTTTATGGTTATATCTGTATTCTGTTGTGTTCCTGCATAAATTCGAATCAGTGGTATCAGAGCGGTCTGCTCTTTCTCTGTTTTTATTTTCATGTCCCCAACACGGCCAAGGTATAAGGAGTTCAACCTCGCAACCCCGATGACCCCCCATGGCAGAAGGAAAGAAAGACGAGGGAGCAGGAGATCCTATCAAAATATTTCTCGAGGAGGCCCTCGAGAAACAAAGGAACACGATGATGGATTAATTTTCCCAGATCCTTCAACCACTGCCCACCAGCAGCACATCTACATCCAGCACATCTGCCAACAGGTCCACGACATCCTGGACAAATCCAACACCAAGTTCAGCAAAATTCCCCCCCCCCCCCCCCCACCCATGGAGGAACTTAACGCAATGGATACCATTGCTTCCTAAGGAGGGAGGAATGATCCAGGTGGATATTAGTGGCCTCCCACCTATTCCATTTGGACCCGCAACATCAATTCTTTCAGTTTTCCAGCTTCAACACAACTTACTATTTTTAGCAGGTTTTTGGGTCCTGCACACACGGAGCCATTTTGGGGCCTTAATGATCCAGGTGGATATTGGTGGCCACCCACCTATTCCATTTGAACCCCCACCACCAGTTCTTTCAGTTTTCAAGTTGCAACAAAACTTACTATTTTTAGCAGTTTTTCGGGTCCTGAACTTCTGGAGCCGTTTTGAGGCCCTAAACGACGTTTTTTTGGGAAAACAGAGAGCAACGTGTGTCCATGGACCATGTTCCTTGTTCAAAAGTTGTACTCCTCAGACAGATCTTTCTAACGAGCTATTGAGTGCGTCAAACGGAGATCGGATGCCAAAGTTACGTCCCCGGGAAGTTGAACCACCAATTTACCCAAATGGGGCCCACAGTTTTGGCGCTTCATCTCCTAGGGTTAGGTTTTTGGATGTTTTGGATTCTACATTGTTTCTCAATGATAAATAGGCCTTTGAGCCTCATTGTAATACAGTTCAGGGCGCTGGGAGCCGACACATCTCTTCTCAGAGATAAGCACTACCAATGCCCTAGCTTGCCACATTTCCATTATGTCTGCATTGTAACACAGTTCAAGGGCTGGTAGCTACCACATCTCTTCTCAGGGATACGCTGCCAGTACCCTGGCTCATCTATTTCCATTATGTCTGTAATAAGCCTGCGAGCCTCAATGTAACACAGTTCAGAGTCCTGCATACGCCACATCTCTTGTTAGAGATACGCTACCAACGCCCTAGCTTGTTTCCATTATGTTTGTAAGCTTATTTCACTCATTCTTTTATTATAATAAAATGAAGCATTATTTCCGCTGCATCTCTGTGTTTATGGTTATATCTGTATTCTGTTGCATTCCTGCATAAAATCTAGTGTTGAAGATTGCAACAAGAAACAGTGAATGAGGCATCCTGAAACATCATTCCTGATCCTAGTTGGAAAGTGATCACCTAAACTAGGTGGGGGCCACACAGGTGACTTTTGTCGCAAAGTCTATTTTTAGACTGTCTATTTTTAGAAATATGGATCATGTTCTATAAGTTGCAGGATGCTATTTGTGGATGGTTGGTCAAGTTGGAAAAAATAGATGGATTTCTATTTTTAGACATATTGGGCGGAATCTATTTTTAGATTGTCAGTCTAAAAATAGATATGTCGAATATTATTAGCTCTTAATAATATTTGGACTCTAAACATTATCTTATTCTCTTGGAGCACTTCGATTAAGTGCACAGATGTGGCACAGGAGCTAACAGAAGGAATTACGCTATTCCTGAGGGTTTATTGGAGCTATTGCATGGAGACTTCAGTTAGAACTCATGTGACAGAGTTTGGTGGAGTTGTAGAAGTAGTTGATGGAGTTGTGTTCAGTTTAACTTAGTTAGACACAGTTGAGCTAGTTGTATCTAGTCTAACTGATTGATACAATTAGTGAGAGTGGTGTGAATTAATTATTAATTAATTCACTAATTATAAACTCATTAATCAACTAAAGAATACGTGATTAGCAGGTGCATGAGTTTCGATGGAGACTTGATCCGCGAAGATAGGTGAAAGAGAAGTGTGACTATCAGTTGTGACTATAAGTGATGCATAGTTTGCATCCAACACTCAGTAGAGATGCCTATAAAGACTGCGTGAGCAAGGCTTGGGTAATTAATTCTCATCAAGAGGCATTCTTCAGCAGGGATTGCGCAGTAGAGGCAGGCTATCAAGTGGCAGAGATTGGAGCATGTGTTTTTCTAGATCTAGCTTGATTAGTGTGTAGCAAGTGGAGATTATACTGAGAGCTTGTGAGGAGCTTTGTATGATGATTGTTACATGATCTCTATGACATATATAATATACAGATAGTTTGGGGTTTTAGCTTTAAGCTTTCCCATTACATATTGTGTTCATACGTGTGAATTTTTATGGTTTTAATGTGTGCATGCAATTGATTTTATTTTTGCATGTAATGATCAATGGTAGAAGAGATTTTGTATTGTGCATGAAGATAAAATAGTGTGTGACCAGGAGAATCTCGGTGGATAACATATCAGTTATTCAAATTTCTACATGGTATCAGAGCGATATTGATCATTGGAAGCAATTGCAAAGCATTGAAGCAGTTGAGTTTTAGGATAAACTCAGGAAAATAAAAATGGAGAAGAATGACGCTATTCCGGTATACTTGAAAAAGTTTGTCCATTGCAGGGATGAGCTTGGGAGTGTAGGAGTTAGTGTGGATGAGGAAGGACAAGTCAAGAAGGTTGGGATTCGAGCAAAGAATCTCTACAGACTTGAAGTAGATGGGATTTCTACAAAGCTTCCTACCGTTGGGAAGTGCGAGAAAGCCATGCAATTGATGCTTGAGAGGGAGCAAGTTTTGCATGTAGGTAAGAGTGAACCTCGGGATGTGGATCAGCCACAAGATGAGGATCATGGAGTGGAAGAAACCACTCATGTAGAGAAATTCTGTGCCAGATGGGCAGAGGGAGTGCATGCAGCTATACCACTAGGTGAGAGGTGGGGCGACAAGCATGATTAATCCCAAGAGGAGATTTTTGGGTAGGATTCATTGAGATGGTGTGGATCTCATGAATTGAACCTGGCTACGAGGTTCCCACAGCGCAACAGTAGCATGATCAGTTGGATTGATGCAGGCAGATCAAAGTGACAGTGTCGAATACTGGAGCGCGAATCAGAGTTGACAACAAGTGCAGAGTGCATGGGTGCAAGAGTTCAACAACGCAGTGGTTCCTGATGACGTGTGCAATTGGACCCAGCAGAAGTCGAAGACTTTTATGATAGATGCATCAGACTGATTGAGTTGTTTGGAGCCTATTCAGTTTCACAGGAGTTGCAGAGCAGATGCATGGAGTTGCATGGTGCTTGTGAAGGTTGCAGGGCGAATGCATGGAGTTGCATGTCGCATGCAAAGATAGTGCTTTCTTGTTGAGAGGGAGTGTTGAAGATTGCAACAAGAAACAGTGAAGGAGGCATCCTGAAACATCATTCCTGATCCTAGTTGGAAAGTGATCACCTAAACTAGGTGGGGGCCACACAGGTGATTTTTGTCGCAAAGTCTATTTTTAGACTATGTCTATTTTTAGACATATGGATCATGTTCTATAAGTTGCGGGATGTTATTTGTGGATGGTTGGTCAAGTTGGAAAAATAGATGGATTTCTATTTTTAGACATATTGGGCGGAATCTATTTTTAGATTGCCAGTCTAAAAATAGATATGTCGAATATTATTAGCTCTTAATAATATTTGGACTATAAACATTATCTTATTCCCTTGGAGCACTTCAGTTAAGTGCACAGATGTGGCACAGGAGCTGACAGAAGGAATTACGCTATTCCTGAGGGTTATGTGGAGCTATTGCATGGATACTTTAGTTAGAACTCATGTGACAGAGTTTGGTGGAGTTGATTGAAGAAGTTAATGGAGTTGTGTTCAGTTTAACTAATCTAAACATAGTTGAGCTATTTGTATCTAGTTTAACTAATTGATACAATTAGTGAGAGTGGTGTGAATTAGTTATTAATTAATTCACTAATTATAAACTCATTAATCAACTAAAGAATACATCAGTTAACTTCAGTGCATGGACAGTTTCAGTGGAGACCAGTGCAGAGATAGGTGAAAGGGAAAGTGTGACTATCAGTTGTGACTATAAGTGATGCATGGTTTGCATCCAACACTCAGTAGAGATGCCTATAAAGACTGCGTGAGCAAGGTTGGGGTAATCAATTCTCATCAAGAGGCATTCTTCAGCGGGGATTGCACAGTAGAGGCAGGCTATCAAGTGGCAAAGATTGGAGCATGTGTTTTGCTAGATCTAGCTTGATTAGTGTGTAGCAAGTGGAGATTATACCAAGAGCTTGTGAGGAGATTTGTATGATGATTGTTACATGATCTCTATGACATATATAATATACAGATAGTTGGGGGTTTTTAGCTTTAACCTTTCCCATTACATACTGTGTTCATATGTGTGAATTTTTATGGTTTTAATGTGTGCATGCAATTGATTTTATTTCCACATGTAATGATCAATGGTAGAAGAGATTATGTATTGTGCATGAAGATAAAATAGTGTGTCATCAGGAGAATCTCAGTGGATAACATATCAGTTATTCAAATTTCTACATCTGGATCAAGTTCTCAAAAATATTTAAATCAGTTTTATTGAAGAAATCTGAGGAGAGAAGAAAAAGTGTTGAGATCCACTGATGCCAAACAACAATGTCATCATTTTACTTTTGGAAACGCCACAAGAATCAATATAATGGTACATCACTAAATTCTATGGGCTACAATACTTCTATGGATCGCAGATGGCAACAACATACAAATCAGAAGCAAGAGCAAGACAACAAGCCTTTCTCTCGAAAGGTCCATTTTATCCTTTAGCAGTCAATAGATATCGGGAAGGAAGATGTAACAAGCAAGTGTCTCTTCGAACTTGGATCCAAATTGCAGGATACAAAGTTAGAAGATTTCATCCTACAACTAGACACATTAAATATGGCTTTGATCCTGATATAGAAATCAGAATGGGAAGGGTCAAGTTGGGCCTTCAAGCCATCCATGCTTGCTTTGATACAACCTAGTTTCTTGGAGCATTCTTGTGAAAAGGTTAGAATCACAGTGGCCTCTTGTCTCAGTAAAATCATAGCCTTAATAGCACCACTACTGCCCTACAATGATGACATCATGAGGAGGATTTTTCGGGTAATGGTAGAAGCACTCCAAGGGCTAGACAACAGCACCCTTCTTAGTTTTTTTCAGAAGCGCACAATTTTGGAACGCATGGCGAAATTCAGATTTGTTATACTTATGCTAGATCTAGGGTGTGCTGACTTAATCCTTTAGATTCTCTAATACTTCTACACTGAAATTACAACGTCTCATCCAAATTTCATCAAAACAGAGATGCAAAAGATCATGTCTTCGATCTTAAGAGAAGATAGGGCCCTCTGCGAACAAGTGAGATCCAAATTGTTGGCCATTTGGAGGAAGGAGCTAATTGTATCACTTGTTGCTTATGAACTAGCTGAGGGGTTGATCAAAATACTTAGAAAGAAGTTAACCAAGGAGGAACTAACAAGGATTTGTGGAGACAACAAGAATGAACTGAGGAAAGGCTTATGCTTTGCATGCAAGGGAGTTTGGGCACTGGACCATTCATGTCTAGATGATAAGGAGGCAACAAGGATGGAAAAATTAGAGACCTATTTAGATCAGGTGGATTCATCCATAGATGGGTTCACCGGTTTTCAGGAGAGGGCCTATGAAGGATCTGAGCAGTCAAGTACCAATGGTGAGCAGCGACACCATGTTATTCAAAGAAACTTGCAGGACAAGTTGATCAGTGAGCTTGACAAAGTACATGATGAAAGGAAGGAGGTAATTCCTCTTGATGATGTGGTGGTTGAGTCTATAAATACACCGGAGGACATCCATAAAGAGTATGGGCAATTAAGTATAAACAACAGTCCACTAGTACATCCATGTTGGACAACCAAAGAGGATGGACAATTTATCCTCACATGTAAAGAGGTCCAAGAAGAATACACTCCAGGAGAATAAAAGGAGGAGCCAGCCGTAATTAATCGATATGATAAGCATGATCATGCAGGGTAGCATGACAAATATAATATGCAGGATGAGTCATTTCTAAAGGGCCAATCAAAGGTTCAAGTTGAAGTAGTGGAGCATCTGGTGTAGTCAAATATAGAGACATTCCGTAGTGCACTAGAATTTCTAGTGAAAGACTTTCGGGAGAGGATCATGCATTTCAAGATAGATCTTATGTTGTTGAAGCAAAGAATCTGGACAACCCGAGACACTGTCTTACAGGAGAACAAAAAAATTGAGGAATTCATAGAGAAATGTGCCAAATCGTCGACCAAGTTGTCTAGTATTGAGGAACAACTCAAGTCCCTCACAAGGCCGCATGAGGAGTACAATTGGGAGTTCCATAGCAACGCTCTACAGGAATACATAGATAAGGCTTGCAACACCAACAACCCACCCTTATACATTGAGAAGAGCAGGGCAGAGTTCTCCAAATACATCATGTTGGGTAACCAAGTAGAGCAGCACGAATCGAGCATCGAACGACATCAACATAGTAGATTTGCAGATATTCATTCTTTCCCAAGCATGGATTTGCGAGAGATTATGAGTTGGTATTCTATTGATGAATTGATTCTTTGGAGGATACCCATAGCCAAGGGAAAATTACAGCTTTGGCCATTTGGTGCGGGTAGCGATGGATGGTTAAAATGGTACCATAACCCACAGGTCCCAGGATTTAGGTGGCATTGGGATCCAGGAAAATCCACTTGGGGCAAGATTAGCCAAAGGATTGTTTGGGATATAGGTAAATCTATTGAGGGAAGGATTGGTCAGAGGATTGTTTGGGATCCAAGTATCGAAGGACCCATTCAGGACCATTCAACATGGAGGGATGGAACAATACATCAGGTTGTATGGGATCTTGGTATCAATGTACAAATGTTTCTGTTGTGGATAGAAGTGGATCGCTTGAGGACAAGCAATATTTGGGCAGGAGTATTTGTAATATTCCCTTTCTTGATCCAGTCAAAGTGGACAGAATCGATCCATGATACTTACTGCGGTATTTTCCCATGGTATTTGTTGTCAGTTTCTGAGAAAAATAATAAAATAAGGTCTCTAGAAAGTCCATCAAGCCTATAAAAGGGGAGATAAGCTAGGCATTTAGATTCATTTCAGTTTATCTATCTTATTGTGTTTGGGTTGAGAACTTGGCGTGGCCAATTCTAGCATTGATCCGGGGATGAAAACCCCATGGTGAATTTTCTCTGGTGGATCCATCCAGGGTCCATGATTGTGCTTCAGTGTTTGTTTTCTGTTTTAAGAAGCAACCAAGCATGCCATCTGCAAGAGCTCAAATTTATTGTATGGGCATGTATTTTATTTTCAGCTAATAGTATAAATAAAAGGGTTGCATTTCTAGATATGTTTGTGTTCTTGTTTTTGATGAAAAGTAGTTTTAAATCAGAACATGTTTAGATCTATCGAAATTTTCATTGTTTGGAATCTTACAGATTCCCATTACTATTTGAAGTTTTGGGTGTGCTGCGATTATTCCCTTGAGGTTATAAGAGCACAGTACCAGTTAATTACAATTTTATTGTGCACTAGGCTTTCAACATTCCATATAGATGTAGTTACAGGTCCATTATATGGGCTATTGTGATTAAATCTAGAAATTTTAAATTGTACTCAAAGAGAGTCAGCACTTCAAATTGTAATAAGTCATTACCAAAATTAACAAAATGCTGAAGCTTTTGTTTGATTATCATATAAAGCAATGAGTCAATAGGTTGCTCAATCTTCCAATTCCATGTTATTCGGTTTCTTAGCGAAAAATGATGAACACGCTGCCTCTTGGCATTCACAAGTGACATAATCTCGATCTCACAATTGTAAAACATAATTATGGATAAAGATAATGTTGTTCAAATTTTTACCCAATCTCACAATGGTAAAACCTGATTATGGATAAAGATAATGTTGTTTAAATTTTTATTTAATAAAAATTTAAATGCCTTTATAATTAACTCTTGGAGTTTTTGATTTGGTGAAATATTTTTTTGGTTAAGTTGTAATATTGTGTTATTTAAAATATATTTTTTATTATTTATATTGCATAATAAATTCTATATAAATTTTATATATACTCTAAGTATTTAAATTAAAGCGTTATTTATGGTTAACAATTTTGTATGGATATAGGTGAGTGAATAATTTTGGATATATGTGATTAAATAATTTTGTGTGGTATCTTTTTTAAATAATGATTAAAAATTGGTTTATATTAATTTACAATAATTAATTAGTATATATCTATTTTAATCATGCATTTAATTAGCAAAGATAGATCAAATTTTGAAGGACCAAATATTTTTTAGAATGCAATTTAACTAAAAAAATGCACCTCTAGACTCTAAGTGCCTAATAACCTTGCCATTATATATATATATATATATATATATATATATATATATATATATATAGCCACGAATGGAACAAACACAGAGGATCAAATTTCTTGATGAAAACTTTTTTAGAGTGCAAAACTCGAAAAAGGTTTACATTTCAAGATATTTTATCTCTCCTGATGTTTGATATATCCATGTTTATATTGTATCTATATTGATTCCCCTCTAAACACAATTCATTTTTGAAAGCATAAACCTATTCAATGTTTTGGAAATCAGTTAGACATTTCAATTTTGTAAACTATACATCTCTAAACACAATTGAGTTTTTGAAATGATTTAGAAATCACTTAGACACTTCAATTTTATAAACTATACAGTTTAGATTTACAATTCCATCAAATTTCACTTGGATTCTAGACAAAATCAAATGAAAAAATATCAAACACTAAAATCTAAAATAGTGAAACCACTTACATTAAAATATTATTTACGTTAAATCACTTATATTATTTACGTTAAAATATTTTTGTAATTAATATGTTTTTAAATACATATAAAAATTATTGAATTACTTTACTTTCAACAAATACAATTACTTTATTTCTTTGGGTATCAGAATATTTTATTATGGTTATATATATATATATTTATTTTCTATATATATATATATATAATTAATATTAAAATAAATTAACTAATTTAAATTTCAAATAGTTTATTCAAAATTTGTATTGAATGTTACATACATATATTAAAATTGATATTTAAATAGTTTATTCATGTTTTATATTGAAATATTTGTAAAATGTATAAAAGTTACACATATTTCTCACATTAAAAGTGAAAATGTAAGCTTTTTTAACTTTTAATTACTTTATTTTTTTTTAAAGCTTATATAAAACTATGTTTCTTCACATGAACATTACAATATTTTATTTATGTCTAAGAGTGAAGTGAAATATTTTTACCACATTTGCTAAGTGAAATTAACATTAATGATGTTTATAATGCTTTTCATTAAAACTAACCAATTATGTATATTCGTTTTTGTTTTTTTGTTATAGTTTTTTTTTGAAAGTTTGGTAGTACCTTTCATTTTTCTCTTGATACATCACCCCGATTAGGAAAGGGAATTGAACCTGTGATGAGTGCTATAATAGCCCGCCTCATCACCGTTTAGGCAAGACACCGCAAACATTTTTTTGTTATAGTTGACATTGTTTTTTATTTAGAGAATATTTTACCTTTATTTTCGAAAGGCACATGTGTCAACTCTATGTTGATCAGTGACAAAGTCATACATCATCCTCGTAGAATGAGCCTAGTCTGGGTGTTATAACTTTTCATTGTTTAAAATGCATTTTTGAATCCATAAAAGGATTCAACTTCTTGAAAATATCTTTGGGCACTTGAATTGTGTAACCTACACAGGTTAAGATAGTAATCCCAAAAATCTTGTTTTTTTGGACAAAATTGACTAAAAGACATATCTAAAAAGGTGCCAAAATATAGATTACTGAAACTATTTGAAATGTTTTAACTATAAGAATGTATGTCTTTTAATTGTTTTATATAATATATACATAGTTGACATTCATATGTATATATATTCGTTTTGTAAGTAAAAATTCATTAGATTACAATGAATTTACATAGAGTACAAACATATTCATTCTTCAATAGATAATGTCTAAATTGAGCATATGCAAACAAAAAATATGCATATCTAACATGGAATTAACGTTGTGCATATATTCTGGTTGGTCCTTCCCGAGTCAAGACATTTGGGATTTGGTGGAGGAATCTCGTCATCTTCATCAAATCTGGTCGGGTCTTAACGCCACCTTCCTTACACTCATTCCCAAAGCCCAGAAGGCCATGTCTCCTAGTGATTTTGTAACAACCGTGGTTAAAAATAATAACCACGGTTGATGGGACACTTATTCCAATCTAAATGTTGGGAAAAGCATCCTATGGGATGTTGATTTGGTTTTTTATGGCTAAGAAAATTGGAAAAGGCTATGGCTAAGGCATTAAAGAGGCAAAAAGTATTTGTGGCACATTTATTTATGAAAATAATGGAAATTAGAAGAAAAAGAAGGTAAAAGGTCACAGGTTGCATGTGAGGAGGAAATTGAAGGAAAATAATGGAAAATGAAGAAAATAGAGGTCTATTCTATAAAAAGGCTTCTGAGGATCAGTTGGTACCTTTTGTCAATGAATTTTTGGAGCTCTCTCATTATTCTCTCTCCCTCTCTCACTCTTGGACACTTAGATTTTTTGGAGCACTTTGGCATTTGAGCAAGAAAGGCAAGAAAGCAGGAAAAAGGAGGAAGCAAGCAAGGAGGAGCAAGAATCAAGTAGCTACAACAAGATTCTTGGCAAGTATCAATTTGCATGTGTATTTTCCTGGCTAGATTTGGCATGCATGTATTGCATGTGGTTCTTTGTTGTCCTGATATGGGTTTTACTAGGTGTGATAGAGTATTCAGCCTAACCTTGCCATTTTTGGGTAGCCATGGTGTTGTGGAGTTATCATGTTTGGTTTAACTGGATTGTCGGATGGATTCGAAGTTGAGTGGGGTGGATCTTCGAATTTATATTGCACATGGCCTAGTGGTCCCTAAACCAGACTATGGATCACGATAAAGCCATTAGCCTAGTAGCCCCTAAGCCAGACTGTGGGTTTTTGTAAAGCCAAGATTGTGTTGCCTCAGTGGGCCTAGGAATCCTTGACTGGTGAATGGTGGGATATATGGTAAATCCTAGAGGTGGTTTACTCTCCATTTCAGGCCTAGAAATCTTGGGTTTGGGATTGTGATAAAGCATGGAGAGTATGTCTCTGTTTAGGGCCTAGTGACCCCTGATTCGGGCTGTGGGTTGCGATAAAGCCTGAGAGACTAGGAGATAGGAAAATTTCTCATGGTTTAGGCGAAGAGAATCTGGCGATATCCATGTTTTTGTTGGCCTAGTGATTGGGGTAGATCATGGTAAAGCCGATTATGACATGTTTATTGGTAAGGGTGAGGTGGTTTAGCCTCAGGATGCCCTGGTTGGTTCTTTCGCTTTAAGTCCCACATTCATGCTTGGAATATGGCACAAGGATGATTGGCTAAAATAGATTTGACTCAACCAATATATGGTTGGGTGGAATGTGGAAGTCCCATCTCTGGTTGGTTTTTACACTCAGTAATAAAGAGATCATTTCTCGTGTATTCAGTATGCAAATATACTAGTTTATGTATGAATTTCATTGTTATTGTATTCATGGTATCTATGTTGTTAATTTGCTGGTTATAAGCAAGTATTTGATCAGTGGTGATGTATGGCTCTATTCATGTTTTTGCTTGTCAATTATTATCCCATGTATCTATGGTGAAATTGATTGCATGATAGCTCATGAGGTAGGGGAGCAACAAGGGTTAAATTTGACGAGTGCCCCTACCCATCAAACAAATTTTTTTTGATGGGTTGATGGATTTGTTTTCATGTGCAGAGTGTCATCATCATGATTCATAAGTATACTCATGCTAATTAAACCATCCTCTAGTTTTAATTTTCAAGCTCTTGGGTGAAAATAATTATGGTATTTCAAAGTGAGTAGTCTTTAGTGCAACTTTTTGAAGGCTTTTCATGTGGATTTTTCTGGTCTAATTTCTCTAAATTCTGGTGGGAATTTATTGAAAACGGAAGTTTGATGGGTAGCCTTGCACAATCGAAGTGCTCTAGGGGTTTTCCCATTTCAAATACTTTTGTCATATGTAAATTTTAAATTATATATATATATATATATATATATATATATATATAGTCGTGTTTCGAGTTTTTAAAATTTTTATTATACATATAATATATAGTTTTTTTTTTGTCTTTGTATAAAATGATGAAAGATAGCAGCAAGGGAATAAAATAGTATAACCATTATAATTAACCTCAATACTAAACCCCAATTCGGTTAGTAAGTAATAAATATAGTAAGTATACAATTTATGATTGATATCTTGATCTACAGTTGGGGTATAAGTGATCAGGAGATCATGTCCAAGTTATGAAAATTGCTCAAAATTAAAGTGCTCATAAGTGGTTTCAATTTGAATGACTGGAAAGGTCTCATCGCTGTGATTATGGTGCTGCGAACGGTTCTCAAAACCGAGGTCGTATGCAGAAGTTATTGAGGTTTGAAAATGCCCAGTAAACTCCAAAAAAGGATTGTTTGAATTGGTTTGACTTTAGACATTTTAGCAAAAAAAAAAAATATTATGTTTAAAAGTCATTTTTGTTATTTTGGTGGAAGCCAATAGAAGGGTGCCACGTGGACTGTCGGGAGGCTGCCACGTGGCCCCATGCTTGAATGCAAAAGGTTAAAAAATTTGGTTAAGTCCGACACCATGGGTGATCTGAAAATGGAACTATTTTTAATGCTATGTAAAGTATCCATTTCCATATAATTTAATGTGCAAAGTGTTTTCCATGACTTGTAGGTTAAACAAAGAATTTTTGGTAATGTTTCTGAGTTTTATGTGTGAGGATTTCTTATTTAAATTTATTGTTTAATATATCACAGCAGAAATACACAACAAGTAAACTTCACCATATCATAACATAAAAAATTGTTGAGGCAGTTCACCCCTCCTGGGCTACATTTGTCGGTCCAAGGCTCCCCAATGGCATGTCCTTACTCTATTCATTTTCTCAAAATGGTTACACAGTGAAAAATATGCCTAAACAGGAAAAAAAAGCTGTGAATTTGATTTCAGAAGATAGAAATAAGCTAAAAAAGGCTTTTGTTTCACCTTAAACAGTGAAGTACAACCCAATACAACTCCATCTCCCTGATGGCCCTGATGGCTCTTTCCTCTTCCCTGAAGAAAAATTTGATGTAAAACACCTATATTCACTCTGAAACCTACTCCAAACTCTCCAAAATGCTGAAGAAACCCAAAATTGACTAAAATTTCATCCAATTTGGTTGAAAATTGAGAAAGTTATGACCAAAACAAGATTTTGCCCAGTGGCACCAGAAAACCTCCTCCAAAACTGGAGGAACTCGAGTTAACTCACCAAAAAAGGCGGAATTGTTGGAACTGGTGGAACCGCGCGCTAATTTAGGGATAACACTTAATGCGACGGTTAGTTTTTTTCGACGCGTTCATATGCGGAATCTCCGGCAATTAATGTTGGTGGATAAGGTTAAAAACCCCGAGCCCACGGTAAGAGGGTCTAGGTCTTATGCAGATAGGGGCTAGCTCCATAGGGGCTTAACCCAAATCACCACCGGTTTGCAATGGCTTAAGCCACGGTTCTCTGCAGGTGGTCGTATCGCAGTGGGGCTGGCTCTGAGGGCTTAACCAAACCTTTCTCCGCCCGTTACAACTCACGACCCGAATCAACATTTACCTCCGCCTGAATCACCCAATTCAGCTTCTCCACGACTCGACTACAGTTCAAATGCTGCCCGACTCGCCCGTTCAACAAGTCTTGCCTGTGGTGTAATGGTCGAGTCGGCCTTGCCCATGTAGTTGGGTCAGGGTTTGAAACCCATGCCTTCCACATTTTTGAACTAGTCCTTCCAACCAATGGCCTGGGGCCACGTGGTGCCCACTGATAGGCCCATACAAATTAATAAAAACTATTTTTTTTGCCATATAATTTTTTTGTAAAAAATGGAAAAACCATAGTAAAAAATACATGTTTTGGAGGTCACTCGATGATTTCAAACCTCGGTAACTTTCACATACGACATCGGATTTGAGTCCCATTCACGACACCAAAATCGCAATGACAAGGCCTTTCCAGTCGTTTAGATTGCAACCATTTATGAGCACTTCCATTTTTGAGAATTTTTTTAACTTGGACATGATCTCCTAATCACACCTCCCCAGTGGGAAGCTTTTGGACCCCAAAAGCTCTCTAAATTACAGAAATTGAAGATGAGGAGACTAATTCTCCACTCTTCCAACCTTGAACCACTGAAATCTCTCAAATTTCATCAAATTGAGCTTCTCATAAAAAGACAAATTCTTCCTTGAATCTGTTGAACGACTGTTGCTAACCTTGACTGTGTTATACTGCAAATTTTTGAAAATTTGCAGAACAACAACTAAAATTTGCAGAAAACATACTGCTCCTATAATGGTCTACCTTCAAAGGAAACTGGAAATAAGATTCACCTTGCCAACTGTACTTATAGCGAATTTTTGCCGAATGAGCCATGTACTTGTGTCGATTCCCGACCAAGTTTTCTCACCATAG